>JARQWZ010002237.1:20000-52500 GCA_033150135.1 Gobio occitaniae | reverse complement strand
ATGGTATCGCGATACAGTCTTGCGAAGTGCACAGTGCCAGAAAACATTACATTTAATACTGTAAATAACAGATATACATAAATAAATAAACAAATAATGAATGCGGAAAATAAATAAATACACAGTTCAGTTCTTAACAAAGAAGTTCACCCTCTGCAGCAGCTCTTTAAAGGGTCAGTTCACCCAAAAATGTAAATTGTGTCATTAATGACTTCCCCTCATGTGGTTGGACACCCGTCAGACCTCCGTTCATCTTCAGACACAAATGAAGATATTTTAGTGTAAATCTGATGCTCTGAAAGGCCTCCATTGGCTCAACTTTACACTCTCAAGACCCTTAAAAGACACTAAAGACTAAAGTTACAAAGTCCATCTCACTACAGCGGCTCTACAATAACTTTATGAAGACGAGAATAGATTCTGTGCGCAAAAAAACCCTAAATAACGACTTATATAGTGATGACGATTTCAAAACACGCCATCATGAAGCTTCGAAGCGTTATGAATCAGTGAGTCGATTCAGGGGTTTGGAGCGTTATGAATCAGTGAGTCGATTCATGATTCGGATCGCTTGTCAAACTGCTGAATTGACTCACTGATTCATAACGCTCCAAACCCCTGAATCGACTCACTGATTCATAACGCTCCAAACCGCTGAATCGACTCACTGATTCATAACGCTCCAAACCGCTGAATCGACTCACTGATTCATAACGCTCCAAACCGCTGAATCGACTCACTGATTCATAACGCTTCAAAGCTTCATGAGGCCGTGTTTTGAAATCGTCATCACTATATAAGTCGTTATTTAGGGTTTTTTTGCGCACAAAAACTATTCTCGTCGCTTCATAAAGTTAATGTTCCCTTTACGGGACTTTAGCGAGTTAATTAAGATTAATTACACAAAAAATAAATAACATAATTTTAACCACACTTATTTTTGCACCGCGGAACGTTTTTCAATGAATGAGTTTCGACCGACCGATTATACTGGAGCACCAACTAGCGTTCATGACTTCCGACAACAACAAACCACAGTGAACATGAACGAAGAAGCGGACGAAACCACTTTGCTTGGCCCCGTGGATGGGAAATTTTGTTTTAAAAAACGAAAAGGATGGAAGCGTCGACAAGAGCATGTTTGTGTGCAAACTATACAACAAGGAATTTGCGTATCACCACAGCACATCGAGCCTCAAAAATCACCTCAATGCAAAACACATAGGAGTTGTCTGTTCAAACTGGCACTTTATGTTGAATTTATTGTTTTGGCCAAGGTTATTGAGAGTTTGACTTAGTCTGTTATGGCCTCTGAAGCAACAGAGAGATGTTTTCTTATAGTCAGGGTTTCCAATGTTCTGAATGTACTTGAAAGTAGGGATGCACCGGTTGACGCGGGCGCACTTCCGGAAAAATCGGCAGAAAAATACAAAGAAAACCGGTTGACCGGCCAAAAACCAGAACCGGCCGGTTTTTGCTTCTAGCGCGCGATCGGCAACCGGCCGGTTCCGGTTTTTGGCCGGTCAACCGGTTTTCTTTGTATTTTTCTGCCGATTTTTCCGGAAGTGCGGAAGCGCCCTATATTGCCATCATTCGCGAACACGAACATGTCACATGTCACTGTGTTACAAACGGAAACTGGAGAACTGAGGGAAGAGACGAGATGCTGAAGGGAATGAAGAGCCGTTTTCCTGCGCGAGCTGAAGTTGCGCAAGCTGAAGTTGCGCGAGCTTACCTCTCTCCGCCTGCACAAGTGTAGATCGTGAGCGTTTGTTCAGCTCAGCTTCTCACATGTTGGATCGGATGCGAACAAAACAGACTAACTTGTGACAAAGCCGAAATACTTCTTTTTGTCGCCTAAAGAAGAATTTAAATGCACTTTAGAAATGAAATACTATCAGTTCTGTATAGGATGATCATTTTTATTTTACCTTAAAATGACATTGACTTAATTTGATTTAAAAAGCACCTGCTCTTAGTTTTTTTGTTGCACTAAACATTATTTGATTTAACATTTTGGAACAATTATATACTTTGGTTTTATTTAATTTCACTGGTAAAGACTTTTTTTTCTTTACACTGAATTTAAAAACAAATGCTGATTTAAGTAACATCTTTGTTTGGATTGCAGAATATGCAGTTGTTGCCTTTAATTTCACCTTTCAGCCTTTTAATTTCCAATTCAATTTCCAGTTAATTTCAGATTGCGGACTTGTTTTCATTAGCCAAAAGCCAATTTAGCCTGTTAAATACCAAATAAACATCTTGTTCATGTATACTTTCGTTCTTTTATTGTGTAAAAAAAAAAAAAAACGGAAATCGGTATCGGAATCGGACAGTTTTATTGAAAATAATCGGTATCGGAATCGGCCATTTAAAAACATGACCGGAGCATCACTACTTGAAAGTATTGTGTTTTACTTAAAAAAAAACATAGTTTACAGAAGGTCTACCTATCTATAGGCTACCTGAATTTCTGAAATGTACTGTATTTCTAAATATGATATTGCTACACTTAATGGCAAACATTGCACTGGTCTGCTGGACTGAAATAAATAAACAATATTTTGTTGATTAAGCTTATGTATTCAGTCATTATTCAATGGTATACTAAAAAACCATGTGAAAAAAATTACTTCTCACTGTTCTCAGGTCAAATATTTATATGCAATTAAAATGCGATTAATTTCGATTAATTAATTACAAAGCCTCTAATTAATTAGATTATTTTTTTTAATCGAGTCCCGGCCCTAAAAATAATAAATCGAAAAATCTTTTTTTTTGCCCAGTCCTAGACAAATGAGTGTCCGGCTTGAGGCTGACCTTAAAATCCGGACGTATGGCCAACCTACTTTGCCCCATAGCCGCCATTTTGGACAGAACTAGCTAACTCACCAATTCAGGCTAATATTTAGCTGAATGATTTGCATGATTTATACGTCCCCAATACAGTCGTGACTTCTGTTGTGCTCAAATGTTGCTTTGACGAGCCAGAAACAGTTTCTACAGTGAACATGTGCCTTTCACTCCTCACTCCTCATGCTCCTCATGTTCACAGTCTGGCAGAAACGATGAGCGTTTACAAAATACATGGTCACAGAAGAGTGCAGTTGCCAAGAAAAAGGGGGTGGGTCATCTTACCCACTGGCTCATCTTACCCCAATCACCCCTATGCTGGAGTGAACCCACAGCCGCTCATGAATATCACCACAGCTAGGTTTTGTTATGAGATATTAAAGAGATCTCATCTGTGTCTTTTCTAGCGATCGCAGCATAAACTGATGCTAAAATTGACTAGCTTGTTGGTAGCATGATTCTAATACAACTAGCACGACGTTAACACGATTAACGCGTTGTTGGCATTATGTATACACAATTAGCATCTGTCTAGCATCATGTTTAGCATTATACTAACACGGTTATCTTGTTGTTTCAACATTGGATGTTGCTAGCCTGTGTTAGCATTATTAACAATGTTGTTAAAGTAGTTTAACAAGATGTTATGTTTCAAATAATGCTAACATGGATATCGTGTTGTTAGCATGATGTTCACATGCTTTAATGCTAGATGTTGTTAGCATGTTTTTAGTTGTTTGCTTAATGTTAATGTTTGCTTAATGCTAACAATTAATATGTTCCTAACATAATAATAACAGGATTAGCATTTTGTTTACAATGTTGTTATAATGATTAGCATGCCACCATTAACATGCTACCATGTTTTAATGCTAGATGTTGTTAGCATGTTTTAGCATTTAGCTGGGTTAATGTTATGTTAACATAATTAGCATGTTTCTAGCATAATACTAACTGATTTAGCATGTTTTTAAGATTTTAACATGAATAGTTATTATTTTTCAAATAATGCTAACATGGTTATCATGTTGTTAGCATAATGCTAGCATGTTTTAATTCTAGATGTTGTTAACATTTTTTAGAATGTAGCTTGGTGATGTTAACATTATGTTTAACGTGTTTTTAGAATCATGATAACAGGATTAGCATGTTGTTTACAAGATGTTAACATGATTAGAATGTTGCTAGCTTGTAGTGTAACATGGTGCTAATACGTTTTGCCTTATGCTAACACGGTTATCATGTTAACACGATGCTAGAATGTTTTAATGTTCAATGTTTATAACATGTTTTAGCTGACATGTTGTTGACATAATGCTAACACAATTAGCATATTCTTAGCATCATGATACCATGATTAGCATGTTGTTTGCAAGATGTTAACACTCTTAGCATTTTTCTAACATGTAGTTTATCAAGATGTTAATATGTTTAACATAATGCTAACAGTTAACATTTCATTGCTAGCATGTTTTAATGCTAGATGTTGCTAGCATGTGTTAGCATGTTTTTAGCACACAGCTAGGTGATACTAACATGTTGTTAGCACAATTAACATGTTGTTAACATGTAGTTTAACAAGATGCTAATACTGTATGTTCCGCATTAAGATAACACGGTTAACATGTTAGCATTATACTACCATGTTTTAATGCTAGATGTTGTTAGCATGTTTTGAGCATTTAGCTAGGCAATGTTAACAAGTTAGAATAATGCCAACACAGTTAGCATGTTTCTACACGTTAGAACACGAGAACAAAATGTAACCACGATTAGCATGTTGTTACCATGTAGTTTAGCATTAAGCTAATATGTTTCACATCATGTTAACAACATGTTAACATAATGTGAAACAGTATCATATTAAACTAAATGGCAACAGCATGCTGATGGTGAACATCTTGTAAACAACATGCTAATACTTATTCCCTGATGCTAGAAACATGTCGCCTAGCATGTTTTAATGCTAGATGTTGTTTGCATTTTCAACATCTAACTAGGCAATGCTAACTTGTTAACACAATTAACATGTTTTTAACATCATGTTAACAGGATTAGCAGGTTGTTTGTTGAATTGAATTGTTTATAAGATGTTAACATGAACATATTGCTTGCATATATGTTTCACATAATACTAACACGGTTATCATGTCATTAACATGATGCTACCATGTTTTAATGTTAGATGTTGGGAACACGTGTTAACATGTTTTAAGCATGTAGCTAGGCAATGCTAACATGTTGTTAGCATAATGCTAACACAATTAGCATGTTTCTATCATCATAATAACATGATTATCATGTTTTTCGCAAGATGTTAAAACAATTATTATTTTGCAAGGATGTAGTTTATCAAGATGTTAATGTTTAACATAATAACATTTCTTTAGCATTATGCTAGCATGTTTTAGCATGTAGCTAGGCAATGCTAACATAATTAGCATGTTTTTATCATCATAATAACAGGATTAGCATGTTTTTCGTCAAACGTTAAAACAGTTACCATTTTGCAAGGATGTAGTTTATCAAGACGTTAATGTTTAACATGATAACATTTCTTTAGCATTATGCTAACATGTTTTAATGTTAGATGCTGCTAGCATGTTTTAGCATGTAGCTAGGCGATGCTTACAGGATTTACCATGTTGTTAACATGATGCTACCATGTTTTAATGTTAGATGTTGGGAATATGTGTTAACTTGATTTTAGCACGTAGCTAGGTAATGCTAACATGTTGTTAGCATTATGCTAACATAATTAGCATGTTTCTATCATCATAACAGGATTAACATGTTTTTCACAAGACTTTAAAACAATTAGGATGCAAGGATGTAGTTTATCAAGATGTTAATGTTTAACATGATAAAATTTCTTTAGCATTATGCTAGCATGTTTTAATGTTAGATGCTGCTAGCCTGTTTTTAGCATGTAGCTAGGCGATGCTTACAAGATTTACCATGTTGTTTACATGATGTTGCCATGTTTTAATGTTAGATGTTGGGAACATGTGTTAACATGATTTTAGCACATAGCTAGGCAATGCTAACATGTTGTTACCATAATGCTAACATAATTAGCATGCTTCTATCATCATAATAACAGGATTAGCATGTTTTTCGCAAGACGTTAAAACAATTAGGGTGCAAGGATGTAGTTTATCAAGATGTTAATGTTTAAAATAATAACATTTCTTTAGCATTATGCTAGCACGTTTTAATGCTAGATGCTGCTAGCATTTTTTTAGCATGTAGCTAGGCGATGCTTACAGGATTTACCATGTTGTAAACATGATGCTACCATGTTTTAATGTTAGATGTTGGGAACATGTGTTAACATGATTTTAGCACGTAGCTAGGTAATGCTAACATGTTGTTAGCATAATGCTAACATAATTAGCATGTTTCTATCATCATAATAACAGGATAAACATGTTTTTCACAAGACGTTAAAACAATTAGAATGCAAGGATGTAGTTTATCAAGATGTTAATGTTTAAAATAATAACATTTCTTTAACATTATGCTAGCATGTTTTAATGTTAGATGCTGCTAGCATGTTTTAAGCATGTGGCTAGGCGATGTTAACTTGTTGTTAGCATAATGCTAACATAATTAGCATGTTTCTATCATCATAATAACAGGATTAACATGTTTTTCACAAGACGTTAAAACAATTAGGGTGCAAGGATGTAGTTTATCAAGATGTTAATGTTTAACATGATAACATTTATTTAGCATTATGCTAACATGTTTTAATGTTAGATGCTGCTAGCATGTTTTAGCATGTAGCTAGGCGATGCTTACAGGATTTACCATGTTGTAAACATGATGCTACCATGTTTTAATGTTAGATGTTGGGAACATGTGTTAACATGATTTTAGCACGTAGCTAGGCAATGCTAACATGTTGTTAGCATAATGCTAACAT
Organism: Gobio occitaniae; assembly: GCA_033150135.1. Taxonomy (NCBI): domain Eukaryota; kingdom Metazoa; phylum Chordata; class Actinopteri; order Cypriniformes; family Gobionidae; genus Gobio; species Gobio occitaniae. Next base: position 45,716 of record JARQWZ010002237.1, on the reverse strand, counting down.
AATTAGCATGTTTCTATTATCATAATAACAGGATTAGAATGTTTTTCGCAAAACGTGAAAACAGTTCCCTTTTTGCAAGGATGTAGTTTATCAAGATGTTAATGTTTAAAATAATAAAATTTCTTTAGCATTATGCAGGAATTTTTAATGCTAGATGCTGCTAGCCTGTTTTTAGCATGTAGCTAGGCGATGCTTACAAGATTTACCATGTTGTTTACATGATGCCATGTTTTAATGTTAGATATTGGGAACATGTTGTTAGCATAATGCTAACATATTTAGCATGTTTTTATCATCATAATAACAGGATTAACATGTTTTTCACAAGACGTTAAAACAATTAGGATGCAAGGATGTAGTTTATCAAGATGTTAATTTTTAAAATAATAACATTTCTTTAGCATAATGCTAGCATGTTTTAATGCTAGATGCTGCTAGCATGTTTTTACCATGTGGCTAGGCGATGCTAACATGTTGTTAGCATAATGCTAACATAATTAGCATGTTTCTATCATCATAACAGGATTAGCATGTTTTTCGCAAAACGTTAAAACAGTTACCATTTTGCAAGGATGTAGTTTATCAAGATATATATAGATTATTTAGCATAATGCTAGCATGTTTTAATGCTAGATGCTGCTAGCATGTGTTTAGCATGTAGCTAGGCGATGCTTACAGGATTTACCATGATCCTGGCACATGTTGACTTGTTTTAATCATATTTTAACACTTGGTAGTCTAATCTTAGTCTGGTTTAAGTGTTTTTATCTCTGGAGGACGTCTGGTGTAAATCATGATTCCTCTCTTCCACAGGCGGATCAATCCGACTGGAATTAAATCAGGAAGCATGGAAGAAGGAGACGCTCCGACACACCGTCAGGAGGAATGGAAAGAGCTCGCCTGAGGATTCGTCGCACGTTTGCCCTGGCTTTGGATTAACAGATTTGCAGTTGTAAGGATTACGCGGAAAACATGTTAGCCCGTTTGCACACTAGCAGAATGATCCTTCAGATCCTCGCTTCGGTTTGGGGAGTTACTCTTGTCATTTGTCAGCAAGCACAATACACCACAGTCACCACTAACTACGGCAAGCTGCGAGGATTGAGGGTGGCGCTGCCCAGTGAGATCCTGGGCCCCGTGGAGCAATATCTGGGCGTGCCGTATGCGATGCCCCCTACTGGAGAGCGGCGGTTTCAGGCCCCGGAGCCGCCCGCGTCCTGGCCGGGCATCAAGAACGCCACTCAGTTCGCTCCGGTGTGCCCGCAGTTCCTGGAGGACCGGCTGCTGCTCACCGATATGCTTCCGGTGTGGTTTACCGCCAACCTGGACACGGTCGCAACGTACATACACGACCAGAGCGAAGACTGTCTATACCTCAATATCTACGTGCCCACTGAGGAAGGTACTTCATATTGATATTTTAAAAACGTATTATATTACAAATACTTTAAATGTGAAATGGTAGTAGGTGGCAGCAAAGTCACGGTTAATGAGTGAGTCATTGAGTTTCGACCGATTCATTCAAGAACGAAGCATTTGACTGCCTTAATGAGTGAGTCATTGAATCATTCATTCAAACGGCTGATTCATTCAAGAACGAAGCATTTGACTGCCTTAATGATTGAGTCATTGAATCATTCATTCAAACGGCTGATTCATTCAGGAATGAAGCATTTGACTGTCTTAATGAGTGAGTCATTGAATCATTCATTCAACCGATTCATTCAAACGGCTGATTCATTCAGGAACGAAGCATTTGACTGTCTTAATCAGTGAGTCATTGAATCATTCATTCAAACGGCTGATTCATTCAAACAGCTGATTAATTCAGGAATTAAGCATTTGACTGTCTTAATGAGTGAGTCATTGAATCATTCATTCAACCAATTCATTCAGGAACGAAGCATTTGACTGTCTTAATGAGTGAGTCACTGAATCATTCATTCAAACGGCTGATTAATTCAGGAATGAAGCATTTGACTGTCTTAATGAGTGAGTCATTGAATCATTCATTCAACCAATTCATTCAAACGGCTGATTCATTCAGGAACGAAGCATTTGGCTGTCTTAATGAGTGAGTCAATGAATCATTCATTCAAACAGCTGATTCATTCAGGAACGAAGCATTTGACTGTCTTAATGAGTGAGTCAATTAATCATTCATTCGACCGGCTGATTCATTCAGGAACGAAGCATTTGACTGTCTTAATGAGTGAGTCATTGAATCATTCATTCAACCGATTCATTCAAACGGCTGATTCATTCAGGAACGAAGCATTTGACTGTCTTAATCAGTGAGTCATTGAATCATTCATTCAAACGGCTGATTCATTCAAACAGCTGATTAATTCAGGAATGAAGCATTTGACTGTCTTAATGAGTGAGTCATTGAATCATTCATTCAACCAATTCATTCAGGAACGAAGCATTTGACTGTCTTAATGAGTGAGTCACTGAATCATTCATTCAAACGGCTGATTCATTCAGGAATGAAGCATTTGACTGTCTTAATGAGTGAGTCATTGAATCATTTATTCAACCAATTCATTCAAACGGCTCATTCATTCAGGAACGAAGCATTTGACTGTCTGAATTAGTGAGTCATTGAATCATTCATTCAACCAATTCATTCAAACGGCTGATTCATTCTGGAACGAAGCATTTGACTGTCTTAATGAGTGAGTCATTGAATCATTCATTCAAACGGCTGATTCATTCAGGAACGAAGCATTTGACTGTCTTAATGAGTGAGTCACTGAATCATTCATTCAACCGATTAATTCAAACGGCTGATTCATTCAGGAACGAAGCATTTGACTGTCTCAATGAGTGAGTCACTGAATCATTAATTCAACCAATTCATTCAAACGGCTGATTCATTCTGGAACGAAGCATTTGACTGCCTTAAAGGGCATATTGCAGGTTAAATTTTTTTCGAGATTAATATATAACCTTGTATGAAAATACCATATGAAAAGGTAGTGCAGGATTTAAAATGTTTTAAAAAGACATAAGAGCACAAATTTAGTAGATAAAGTGGCCATTTCGTTGGCCGCTTGGAAAAAGCGATTTTTTTCAACATCGCGTCATATTACGTCAGGAGAGGGAGTGGTTCGCCGAGCTCTGCTTTGGCTCAGTGCAGAATAGGTTGGTATTCAGTAGAGTCTGTGTATTTTCGGTAGTTTTTCTATTCCAATTTATCATTGTCAATGTAAATTATTATCCAGCCTGTCAGGGCATCGAGTCCACAGGTTTCCTAAAAAAAAAAGTTAGGAATTCTGCATGGTGGCGTTTTGTGCAGGTGAAGAAACGGGACTTCCCTTCGCGCATCTGCTTCAAAACACACGGTGGTGTGTGTAGTGCTTTAGACCGGAGGATTATCATCCCGGCGATATGATGGAGTCAAACATTGTTATACTCATGTAAAGCCGGCTACACACTGGCTGCGTGACGTGAGCGTGGCGTTTTCTATCTGTAGACCGGCCACACACTGCAAGCGTGGCGTTTCTGTTGCGTTTCAGCTGCGTGGCGTTTTCTGTGTCTTTGCACACCAGAAGCGTGTCTGACGCGGCACTGCTGCTGCTAGGTGACGTAGTGGAAGGCCTAAACATAAAATATATAAATACATATTTATATAAATATATAGCCTACTGATACAGCAAAGACAACGTCAGCACTCGGAAGTATTGACGGCCAAATAGGCTACAAAATATTTTGTTCTGCATTGGCAGGTGCAATATTTGAAAATCGATATTATATACATTTTTTTTAATTACAATTATATCTGCATTTATGTGAAAAACCTAGAGACTTTCACACATAAAAAATGTCATTTATTAATATGTATTCGTGTCAAAATGACAAACAGCTTTTCCTATTCTATTTTGCCTGGAAACGCTTCCAACACTCTTGCGTGTCGCATCAGTTTTATTTCTAGCATGTGCTTTCGGCGCGGCTGGTGTGTAGCTTGCCTAAGGATGAATAAACATCCACACGCGATGCTTCTTTGCCATCGTGTTTACATTAATAAATACAAAGTATGTACATTAACACAAATGAATACAGTCTCACACTTTTTCGAAAAAAAGTTCTGAATTATGTGATATTTTATTCATGCCATGTATGCACATTCAAGTTCACTCAAATGCATAATCATAACGTCATATACATCCTCACACTAGTGGTGAATCGGCACGAAATAAACCCATAATACAGAATTAATGAATAAAGGATAAACACAATAACACAACGATATTGTCTGTGGTTCGGCGGCCGGCGGGAGATGTGACGGTCTCGGATCCGTCAGAGATGTAGCTCGGAGAAAACGTGAACTGTGCACCGTGGCGTGAGTCTTGTAAGTTACCAAATCAGTCGCGATGAGAAACCGCTAACGTTATATCACATAACGTTTAGTGTGAACGGATATTAACGAGTGTGACTTTTCCTGACGGTCAAGCCTAAGTTTCTGTTATTGGTAAGTAAATCAATAACTTTCTAGATGACAACGTTACCAGCTTTGCTATTGCCTGATACATGATAATAATCAGTACAGTGTTGTGATCTGAGCACATTGATCATATCGTTAGCTAGCTTTATCTAGCTAACACTGGTCTTTATCTAGCTAACACTGGTCTTTATCTAGCTAACACTGGTCTTTATCTAGCTAACACTGGTCTTTATCTAGCTAACACTGGACTTTATCTAGCTAACACTGGACTTTATCTAGCTAACACTGGTCTTTATCTAGCTAACACTGGTCTTTATCTAGCTAACACTGGTCTTTATCTAGCTAACACTGGTCTTTATCTAGCTAACACTGGACTTTATCTAGCTAACACTGGACTTTATCTAGCTAACACTGGTCTTTATCTAGCTAACACTGGTCTTTATCTAGCTAACACTGGTCTTTATCTAGCTAACACTGGACTTTATCTAGCTAACACTGGTCTTTATCTAGCTAACACTGGACTTTATCTAGCTAACACTGGTCTTTATCTAGCTAACACTGGACTTTATCTAGCTAACACTGGTCTTTATCTAGCTAACACTGGTCTTTATCTAGCTAACACTGGACTTTATCTAGCTAACACTGGTCTTTATCTAGCTAACACTGGACTTTATCTAGCTAACACTGGTCTTTATCTAGCTAACACTGGTCTTTATCTAGCTAACACTGGACTTTATCTAGCTAACACTGGACTTTATCTAGCTAACACTGGTCTTTATCTAGCTAACACTGGTCTTTATCTAGCTAACACTGGTCTTTATCTAGCTAACACTGGTCTTTATCTAGCTAACACTGGTCTTTATCTAGCTAACACTGGACTTTATCTAGCTAACACTGGTCTTTATCTAGCTAACACTGGTCTTTATCTAGCTAACACTGGTCTTTATCTAGCTAACACTGGTCTTTATCTAGCTAACACTGGTCTTTATCTAGCTAACACTGGTCTTTATCTAGCTAACACTGGACTTTATCTAGCTAACACTGGTCTTTATCTAGCTAACACTGGTCTTTATCTAGCTAACACTGGTCTTTATCTAGCTAACACTGGACTTTATCTAGCTAACACTGGTCTTTATCTAGCTAACACTGGACTTTATCTAGCTAACACTGGTCTTTATCTAGCTAACACTGGACTTTATCTAGCTAACACTGGTCTTTATCTAGCTAACACTGGTCTTTATCTAGCTAACACTGGACTTTATCTAGCTAACACTGGTCTTTATCTAGCTAACACTGGACTTTATCTAGCTAACACTGGACTTTATCTAGCTAACACTGGTCTTTATCTAGCTAACACTGGACTTTATCTAGCTAACACTGGACTTTATCTAGCTAACACTGGTCTTTATCTAGCTAACACTGGTCTTTATCTAGCTAACACTGGTCTTTATCTAGCTAACACTGGACTTTATCTAGCTAACACTGGTCTTTATCTAGCTAACACTGGACTTTATCTAGCTAACACTGGTCTTTATCTAGCTAACACTGGACTTTATCTAGCTAACACTGGTCTTTATCTAGCTAACACTGGACTTTATCTAGCTAACACTGGTCTTTATCTAGCTAACACTGGACTTTATCTAGCTAACACTGGTCTTTATCTAGCTAACACTGGACTTTATCTAGCTAACACTGGTCTTTATCTAGCTAACACTGGACTTTATCTAGCTAACACTGGTCTTTATCTAGCTAACACTGGACTTTATCTAGCTAACACTGGTCTTTATCTAGCTAACACTGGTCTTTATCTAGCTAACACTGGACTTTATCTAGCTAACACTGGACTTTATCTAGCTAACACTGGTCTTTATCTAGCTAACACTGGTCTTTATCTAGCTAACACTGGTCTTTATCTAGCTAACACTGGTCTTTATCTAGCTAACACTGGACTTTATCTAGCTAACACTGGACTTTATCTAGCTAACACTGGACTTTATCTAGCTAACACTGGTCTTTATCTAGCTAACACTGGACTTTATCTAGCTAACACTGGTCTTTATCTAGCTAACACTGGTCTTTATCTAGCTAACACTGGTCTTTATCTAGCTAACACTGGTCTTTTTCTAGCTAACACTGGTCTTTATCTAGCTAACACTGGTCTTTATCTAGCTAACACTGGTCTTTATCTAGCTAACACTGGTCTTTTTCTAGCTAACACTGGTCTTTATCTAGCTAACACTGGTCTTTATCTAGCTAACACTGGTCTTTATCTAGCTAACACTGGTCTTTATCTAGCTAACACTGGTCTTTTTCTAGCTAACACTGGTCTTTATCTAGCTAACACTGGACTTTATCTAGCTAACACTGGTCTTTATCTAGCTAACACTGGACTTTATCTAGCTAACACTGGTCTTTATCTAGCTAACACTGGACTTTATCTAGCTAACACTGGTCTTTATCTAGCTAACACTGGACTTTATCTAGCTAACACTGGACTTTATCTAGCTAACACTGGACTTTATCTAGCTAACACTGGTCTTTATCTAGCTAACACTGGACTTTATCTAGCTAACACTGGTCTTTATCTAGCTAACACTGGTCTTTATCTAGCTAACACTGGTCTTTATCTAGCTAACACTGGTCTTTATCTAGCTAACACTGGTCTTTATCTAGCTAACACTGGTCTTTATCTAGCTAACACTGGTCTTTATCTAGCTAACACTGGTCTTTATCTAGCTAACACTGGTCTCTCTCCGAGACACCTGCCGCTGTTCTCCACTCTTTCTCCTCACATAAATACTCAATCTGTCTCCTGTAATCGTTGTTCTGTCTAATCCTGGTCTGTCCCTAATTGCGTGTCATAATTGTATGACTGTGGTCTGCCATATGAGTATTAATAAACATTTATAATGTCCTCAGCGTCCGAGCTGTCATTGCGATCCATTGTTTTCCTATCGTTGAGATTCATCGCACTCCCTCTCGTTATGTCACGTCCGGTTTTGGCATTTTTAAATGCGGAAGTAAAATTTTCTCACAAAAACGACTCCAAAAGCCTTAATAGTGTATTTTAAAGTATATTTTAAAGAAAATCTAGTTCCTACATTATTTTTCTATACATTGACTCACTGGAGTCTCTAACCTGCAATATGCCCTTTAATGAGTGAGTCATTTAATCATTCATTCAACCGATTCATTCAAACGGCTGATTCATTCAGGAACGAAGCATTTGACTGTCTTAATGAGTGAGTCATTGAATCATTCATTCAAACGGCCGATTCATTCAGGAATGAAGCATTTGACTGTCTTAATGAGTGACTCACTGAATCATTCATCCAACCAATTCATTCAAACGGCTGATTCATTCAGGAACGAAGCATTTGACTGTCTTAATGAGTGAGTCTTTGAGTCATTCATTCAACCAATTCATTCAAACGGCTGATTCATTCAGGAACGAAGCATTTGACTGTCTTAATGAGTGAGTCATTTAATCATTCATTCAACCGATTCATTCAAACGGCTGATTCATTCAGGAACGAAGCATTTGACTGTCTTAATGAGTGAGTCTTTGAGTCATTCATTCAACCAATTCATTCAAACGGCTGATTCATTCAGGAACAAAGCATTTGACTGTCTTAATGAGTGAGTCATTGAATCATTCATTCAACCAATTAATTCAAACAGCTGATTCTTTCAGGAACGAAGCATTTGACTGTCTTAATGAGTGAGTCATTGACTCATTCATTCAACCAATTCATTCAAACAGCTGTCTCATTCAGGAACGAAGCATTTGACTGTCTTAATGAGTGAGTCAATGAATCATTCATTCAACCAATTCATTCCAACGGCTGATTCATTCAGGAACGAAGCATTTGACTGTCTTAATGAGTGAGTCAATGAATTATTCATTCAACCAATTCATTCAAACAGCTGATTCATTCAGGAACGAAGCATTTGACTGTCTTAATGAGTGAGTCAATGAATCATTCATTCAACAAATTCATTCAAACAGCTGATTCATTCAGGAACAAAGCATTTGACTGTCTTAATGAGTGAGTCAATGAATCATTCATTCAACCAATTCATTCCAACGGCTGATTCATTCAGGAATGAAGGGTTTGACTGTGTAAATGAGTGAGTCAATGAATCATTCATTCAACAAATTCATTCAAACAGCTGATTCATTCAGGAACAAAGCATTTGACTTTCTTAATGAGTGAGTCATTGAATCATTCATTCAACCAATTCATTCAAACGGCTGATTCATTCAGGAACTAAACATTTGACTTTCTTAATGAGTGAGTCATTGAATCATTCATTCAAATGGCTGATTCATTAAAAAAACGAAGCATTTGACTGTCTTAATGAGTGAGTCATTGAATCATTCATTCAAACGGCTGATTAATTCAGGAACGAAGCATTTGATGCGTTTATTCAATTATACTAAAATACTTTTTCTTGATAAAAGAGTCTAAACGATCAATCAGAGACAGAAGGACTGGAGGAGATTGTCTGCAAACAAACTATTGATTATTTAGAGGCCTTTTGCATATGAAATATGATCCAGTAGGATTTATAGTGTTAAAATGATGAGATTGGGCTTGTTTTATTGAATATGTCCAGTGTAAGTCCCACCAGCAGTTATACATGTTTCCTTTAACTCCCATGAGAATGAGTGAATGCAAACTCAACAAAGCTCAACGATTCTCCTGGAAAACATCTGGTTTCTCTTTAAACACTATATCATGTTTAATGGAAACAGTCGGCAGTGTTTCATAACTGACCAGTGTTACAGAGTTCCTGTTTGTTTTGTCCTACATCTTCTGCCTAATGGAGACCGTAATGATTTAATGGATGTGATGTAAAACACCAGCAGCTAAAAGCTCAGTAATGACCTCAGTCGTCTTCTGTTAAGGACAAGAACTTGAATAAATTTCCTCTCAATGAAGGATCACAGACGGAGAATAATTCACCACTAAGATTCTGTCGATATTTACACCACAAATAAACTGCATTTCTGTCTTGTTTTCCAGGACATTCTTAAATCAAGACACATTTACTGCAGAAGCAAAATTAAGTTCTGGAAAATAAATCAGACCGCCAGAATAATTCTGACCCCAGTGGCAGATCCTCCATTTTGACTTAATATCTTCAGTCATTTTGCTTCTCCAGTAAATGTGTCTTGATTTAATAATGTTTAGATAATTGGACTAGAAAACAAGACAAATACTAAATAAGAAAATCCTTTAATAATCCAGACAAATGTTTCGTTCCTGAATTAATCGTTTTAATTAATTGGTTGAATGAATGATTCAGTGACTCACTCATTAAGACAGTCAAATAATTCGTTCCTGAAAGAATCAGCCATTTGAATGAATCGGTTGAATTAATGATTCACTGAATCACTCATTATTACAGTCAAATGCTTCGTTCCTGAATGAATCAGCCGTTTTAAATGAATTGGTTGAATGAATGATTCAATGACTCACTCATTAAGACAGTCAAATGCTTCGTTCCTGAATGAATCAGCCGTTTGAATGAATTGTTTGAATGAATGAGTCAACGACTCACTCATTAAGACAGTGAAATGCTTCGTTCCTGAATGAATTAGCCGTTTAAATGAATCGGTTGACTGAATGATTCAGTGACTCACTCGTTAAGACAGTCAAATTCTTTGTTCCTGAATGAATCGTTTGAATGAATGATTCAATGACTCACTCATTAAGACAGTCAAATGCTTTGTTCCTGAATGAATCGTTTGAATGAATGATTCAATGACTGACTCATTAAGACAGTCAAATGCTTTGTTCCTGAATGAATCGTTTGAATGAATGATTCAATGACTGACTCATTAAGACAGTCAAATGCTTCGTTCCTGAATGAATTAGCCATTTGAATAAATCGGTTGAATGAATGATTCAGTGACTCACTCGTTAAGACAGTCAAATGCTTTGTTCCTGAATGAATCGGTTGAATGAATGATTCAGTGAATCACTCATTAAGACAGTCAAACCCATAAATATACATAATAAAGGCTAGATGTCTCGTCTGCGCTGCTGGCCAATGGAGGTTGACGTCCACACCTGGCGGCCATCTTGTGAAATGTCTCGTCCGCGCTGCTGGCCAATGGGAGGTCGACGTCCACACCTGGCGGCCATCTTGTCACAGTCAGCTCGCTCACTCGTAACATTGTGTTTTAATGGTGCGTGTACTTTTTAAATAACCTTAACTTGCTCAATTTTCTACCGATTTTCAAACTGTTTGGTTTGTTATAAACGCCAGAGATGTAGTTATGACACTGTGACAAAATGGCCGCCGTTGATGACGTTAGAGACTCTGTCGTAAGACATTTTGCCTTTATTATGTATATCTATGGTCAAACGCTTCGTCCCTGAATGAATCAGCCGTTGGAATGAATCGGTTGAATGAATGATTCAGTGACTCACTCATTAAGACAGTCAAATGCTTGGATCCTGAATGAATCAGCCGTTTGAATGAATGATTCAATGACTCACTCCATTAAGACAGTCAAATGCTTTGTTCCTGAATGAATCAACCGTTTTAATGAATCATTTGAATGAATGATTCAATGACTCACTCATTAAGACAGTCAAATGCTTCGTTCCTGAATGAATCAGCTGTTTGAATGAATCATTTGAATGAATGATTCAATGACTCACTCAATAAGTCAGTCAAACTACTGTATCGTGTCAAGAGAGAGGGTTAAAGTTAGTATTAAGTGATTCTTCTCTTTCAGATGCTCAGGATGACACAGGTTTGAAGCCGGTCATGGTTTATATTCACGGCGGGTCGTATGTGGAGGGCACGGGGAACATGATCGATGGCAGTATCCTCGCCAGCTACGGAAACGTGATCGTCGTTACGGTCAACTACAGGCTAGGGGTTTTAGGTGAGTTTTACCCTTCAATCCCACATCACAGCGTTATACATGACGTTTGGGATCTTTTGAACCCTCTGGTGCTCTTTGGTCAGTTTTGACCAAAATTTTTTTTCATTTTGTTGGTTTGTTTTAGAATTGTTTACTCTATCGGATTGGTATGAAACTTGGTAAAGGTTTTGGCACTTGCTTACACACACACAAATTGAATTAGCAGTGTTCATGAAATATAAACAGACTCATATTCATGTAATATTGAAGCTTTTCTGTTACTAGCAGTGAATAAAGCCTTCAGATCCTTCATTAAAGGACCTTTTTATTGATTTGTGTAATGAAGGATGCTCTTCCAGAAATAGATTCCTCACTGAAAATAAACCTTTTATTCCTTACATTCATCATCTTTGAACACAAGAACACCGTGAAGACTTGCAAACACATTCAAACACTAAGAATAGTGAGGTTTGAATGTGCGACCGTGATGAATTCAGCAAACCGTCGGGCTCTTCTTCTCACCGAGATGTTGAAGCAGTGCTGTTTAAAGGTCTTGAGGTCTTCTCTGCATTGATTTAAAGACCTAGAGACCTCTTCATAACTTCATCTGTGTTTGAAGAAGACAAGAGCGATGAGGAATTGAAGCGCTCAGTGCTCTTCTGGTCATTATGATCAGATATTTGATGTCTGGACGTCTCTTGACTATATCTTTAAAGCTGCACAATGTAACTTCTCCGTCCGCTAGAGGTCGCCTGTTCAAAACAAAGGCGTAGTTTGATGACATCACGTTTGAGCGTAGACTCTTGGGACATGTGGTCTTCACTTCACAGCCGATAGGAAAGAATCGGGATAGGACTCGCCAGAAATCATGTTCAAGACCTGTAATGTGTGCTAACAAAGTAAATAAGATCGACTTTAAAAGAATCAGTGTGTTTTGTAGCTAATTGTCTGGCCCCACTTTATATTAGGTGGCCTTAAGTACTATGTACTTACATCAAAAAATAAGTACAATGTACTTATTGTGTTCAAATTGTATTGCAAAACACTTTTGCTGATATTGAGGTGGGATATGGGTAGGGTTAGGGACAGGTGTGGTGGTATGGGTAAGTTTAAGGGTAGGGTTAGGGACAGGTGTGTTGGTATGGGTAGTTTAAGGGTAGGGTTAGGGACAGGTGTGGTGGTATGGGTAGTTTAAGGGTAGGGTTAGGGACAGGTGTGGTGGTATGGGTAAGTTTAAGGGTAGAGTTAGGGACAGGTGTGGTGGTATGGGTAGTTTAAGGGTAGGGTTAGGGACAGGTGTGTTGGTATGGGTAGTTTAAGGGTAGGGTTAGGGACAGGTGTGGTGGTGTGGGTAAGTTTAAGGGTAGGGTTAGGGACAGGTGTGGTGGTATGGGTAGTTTAAGGGTAGGGTTAGGGACAGGTGTGGTGGAATGGGTAGTTTAAGGGTAGGGTTAGGGACAGGTGTGTTGGTATGGGTAGTTTAAGGGTAGGGTTAGGGACAGGTGTGGTGGTGTGGGTAAGTTTAAGGGTAGGGTTAGGGACAGGTGTGGTGGTATGGGTAGTTTAAGGGTAGGGTTAGGGACAGGTGTGGTGGTGTGGGTAAGTTTAAGGGTAGGGTTAGGGACAGGTGTGGTGATGTGGGTAGTTTAAGGGTAGGGTTAGGGACAGGTGTGGTGGTGGGGGTAAGTTTAAGGGTAGGGCTAGGGACAGGTGTGGTTGTATTGGTAAGTTTAAGGGTAGGGTTAGGGACAGGTGTGGTGGTGTGGGTAAGTTTAAGGGTCGGGTTAGGGACAGATGTGGTTGTATTGGTAAGTTTAAGGGTCGGGTTAGGGACAGATGTGGTTGTATTGGTAAGTTTAAGGGTAGGGTTAGCTGTAAGGGAAGTGTCAACTGTGTAAATACAAATGTAGCTACAGAAATTAATTACAGAGGTAATTACATGCAGGTATTTTTTAAAATGTAAGGTCAATGTAAAAACATGTATGTACACAATAGGTGCATTGTGTCAAATGATTAATTAAAATGTTAGTACATTTTAAGGCCACCTAATATAAAGTGGGTCCAATTGTCTAATAAAATGTGCTAATTCACCACATTAATACATCCTTTGTTAAATCACTTTGTCGAGTTTAACACATCTTTGCGGATGGTGTTGAATGCTGAATCGATTCATCCAGTTTTAATAGTGTCGTACACACAGAGGGCATAGCGTTGCGTTATTTCAAAGAAAAACTTCAAGCATCAATGAGTAACAGATCGTATGAATCAGTAATTATTCTTGAAATGTGAAATGTAACAATAACACGTAATAGTTAGAGGTCGACCGATTCATCGGTTCTGCTGATTAATCGGCACTGATAGCTGATTGGTGGAACAATCGGTTATCGGCAAAAATCCACAGCGATAGTTTTTCCGTCATGTGTCCATTGCTGGAGATTAACTAAGGTTAATAAATGCTATGGAAGTATTGTTCATTGTTAGTATGTTAATTTCAACATTAAATTGAGTTTGAATTTTTATTTTATCTGGTAACCTTGGTTAATGCACTATGAACTAACATGAATGATCAAGGTACAATATTGCTCATATTTATACATGCTGTAAAATTTATGCATAATGCATATAGTTCATGTGAGCTAATACATCCTTGTTGCAGAGGGACTTTTACGTGCATGAAATGTACATGCATGTTTCTAGGTTATAGGTAAAGAAACAAATTTGACCTGTAATATTTGAATGTTTAAATTATTTTCTGAAGAATTTGTTCTGTTAGAACTTCTCATTTTAATATCCACATTTATATGTTTTTAATATGGCACATTTTCATGGATCAGTACTGTTTTTTATCTCTTGTTATTAAGTTCAGCACTGTTTTACTTATGTTTTTTTATCCAGTATCCATTTGAAAAACTATCGGTCGATTAATCGGTTATCGGCAAGTGCGGTTTAACCTAGTTATCGGTATCGGTAAAATCCACTATCGGTCGACCTCTAGTAATAATTATATAGTTACTGTATGTCTGAAAACAATTTGTGTAGCTATAGGCCTAGCTACACAATAATAATAATTTGTTACATTTATATAGCACTTTTCTAGGCAGTCAAAGTGCTTTACATAGAAGGGGGGAATCTCCTCATCCACCACCAATGAGCAGCTCCACCTGATGATGCGACGGCAGCCATATTGCACCAGAACGCCCACCACACACCAGCTGATGGTGGAGAGGAGACCGAGTGATGAAGCCAATCGTTTATATGTATATTGGGATGATTAGGAGGCCATGATGGACAGGGGCCAATGGGCAAATTTGGCCAGGATGCCGGGGTTACTCCCCTACTCTTTATCGAAGGACATCCTGGGATTTTTAATGACCACAGAGAGTCAGGACCTCTGTTTAACGTCTCATCTGAAGGACAGTGCTTGTTACAGTATAGTGTCCCCATCACTATACTGGGGTGTTATGACCCACACAGACCACAGGGTGAGCGCCCCCTGCTGGCCTCACTAACACCTCCTCCAGCAGAAGCCTAGTTTTCCCATTTGGTCTCCCATCCAGGTACTGACCAGCCTCAGCCCTGATTAGCGTCAGTGGGAAACCAGTCTTGGGCTGCTGGCAATGGTATTTAAAGGATTAGTTCATTTTTAAATAAACTTTTGCTGATCATTTACTCACCCCCATGTCATCTAAGATGTCCATGTCTGTCTTATTGCAGTTGAAAACAAATGAAGGTTTTTGATGAAAACATTCCAGGATGGTTCTCCATATAATGGACTTCAATGGGCTCCAAACGGTTCAAGGTCCAAATGACAGTTTCAGTGCAGCTTCAAAGGGCTTTAAACGACACCAGACGATGAATAAGGGTCTGATCTAGCCAAACCATCAGTTTCTGAGAGAAACCCAGCAGTATTTATGCTATTATTTTACCTCTTATCAGAGGAACGTGATCATCTCTGAGCTCAGACATAACTTCCGCTAAGTGAGGTCAAATACGAGCGTGGTCATGGATATATCGATCGTAGATGCTTCATTCTACTGATCCGTGCAGGCGCTAATGAGGCATCTACGTATACATCTATGACCACGCTCATATTTGACCTCACTTAGCAGAAGTTATGGCGGAGCTCAGAGATGACCACGTTCCTCTGAGAAGAGGTAAAATAATAGCATAAATACTGCTGGGTTTCTCGCAGAAACTGTTCGTTTGGCTAGAGAAGACCCTTATTCATCGTCTGGTATCGTAATTTGGACCTTGAACCTTTGGAGCCCATTGAAGTCCATTATATGGAGAACAATCCTGGAATGTTTTCATCAACAACCTTCATTTGTTTTCGACTGCAGAAAGAAAGACATGGACATCTTAGATGACATGGGGGTGAGTAAATTATCAGCAAAAGTTTATTTAAAAGTGAACTAATCCTTTAATACCAGTAATACCAATGTTGGTTTTTAAAATTTGACTGGGGGCACCAATAAGCATTTCGCCTAGGGAGTCAGAATGGCTAGAAACGGCCCTGCTCGTAGTGATTCAATTTCCAAAAAGAACCAATGCATTGCATAACTGGTGCTTTGTGTGTTTTCTTGGAAGGAAATACATTTGCTTGGTTGTGTTCATGGGAAAATGTGTCTCCCGCGGCTAAACCAGTTGAGAAGCGCTGCTTTAGACGGGCTTTATGGACCATATTTCTCATGAACGGGCCCATAAATCCTGGCTCCAGAGATCACCTCAGACTCAGTCCAGCAGATCAGCGAACGAAAGCCTTCAGCTGACAGCGTCTGAAGAGTCTGTTTGAACAAGTCTCGTCTTCCTGCGGCGTCTCAGCCTTTCAGGAAGAAACTCAGCTGTCAAAACATCTCTGTCATAAAGATGGACGTTATTCACTGATCTATGCAGAAGATGTCGTCGTCTGCAGATGACAGCTCATTTCAAGCTTTTCCTTTTATATTGTTTACTTTCTATTTCTGTAATGCTGAACTACCAGGGCTGGACTGGTAATCTGGCATACCGGGCATTTTCCCGGTGGGCCGACGCACTTTGGGGCCGATACAAGGTTTTTTATTTATTTTTAAAAAAAAAAATTCTTCTTTTTGCCACGGACTGGCCCATCATGCAGGGACAGCGGCCCATTGGTTTGTCTTCTGAATTGACAGGCCAAAGCGAGAGAGACCTTCCCTCCTCCATAGACTGTGTCCATATTAGGCGCTGTTTAAAAAATTGGGCGCATGAAACTGCAAAAGGCGAATATCTGCGCAACAGCGCTGCCGCTGACGAACGTGCGCTGCGTTTCTGCTGCTCTATGAAGTGATGAACCGGCACTTTGACTCCGATTGTTGTTTTATACAATCGTGTGATATGGGAACATTAAAGGTTCTGTGGTGAATCAGCTGAAAACAGCCGCGATCATGTAAATACATCACAAGGTCAATTGGAAAACAGCAATACACACAACTACAAACTTGTCACTCTAGCACAACCAAATTCAATAGTTTATTATTATTTATTTATTTATTTTCGAAACCATATACCTTTGGTAATGAGGAGCATGATTTTACCTGTGACTATGCCCACAGTTAAATGAAACTGACCTACAGTTAAACTCAGTTAAAATGTCATTACACTCTAAAAAAAAGGTTCTATATGGCACCAAAAATGGTTCATGGCTCGTAATGATAGGGGAACCTTTTTTTTAGTGCTATATAGCACCAATTTTGGTGTTTCAGTGGTTCTTCAGCGGTTCTTCACCGGTTCTTTGACTAAGGTGCTATAGCACCACTGAAGAACCACTGAAGCACCAAAATTGGTGCTATATAGCACTAAAAAAGGTTCCCCTATCATTACGAGCCATGAACCATTTTTGGTGCCATATGGAACCTTTTTTTTTTGAGTGTAGGGTAATTCAATTATAATTCAACAAAACAGCTTTAAAGCCTGGATCACATGCATTAAAGGGATAGTTCACCCAAAAATGAATATTGTGTCATCATTTACTCACCCTCAAGTTGTTCCAAACCTGTATGAGTTTCTTTGTTCTGCTGAACACAAAAGATGATATAAGAATATTTGTAACCAAGCAGAGAGAGCAACTATTGACTACCATAGTAGGGAAAAAAATACTATGGTAGTCAATAGTTGCTCTCTCTGCTTGGTTACAAATATTCTTCTAAATATCTTCTTTTGTGTTTCACGGAAGAGAGAAAGTCATACAGGTTTGGAACGACATGAGAGTGAGTAAATGATGACAGATTTTAAAAGCAGTAAATTAACTTTAATGTATCCTAGCTCAAAACCAGTGGTTTACTGTCAATTGCATTTCTGTGTGACAAAAGTGCAATATTACGTTTGTTATCTGCATTTGCAGTAAATTCGATAATATCCATCATTAGTTGTCCCTGTCCTAGATTTATTTATTTACTCCAATTTAAGGCCCTAACCCCAGTTAAAACATTCAAGAGGAACTCATGGGCTGGATGGGCTGGGTTTGCCAGGGCCGAATTTTAGCCCCAGTCCAGCCCTGTGAACTACTGATCAAAAGTGTGGGGTTGGCAAGGTCTTTTTAAAGGGGTCATGAACTGCATATTATAAGGTATATTTACTAGTGCCTGGGAATCGATTAAAAAAAGTAACTAATTAATCACATTGTTTTCTGTAATTAATCGTTTCTCAAACTTAATAGTTTTTAATATTTTGATATTGTAATAATTTCAGTTACTCTCCAAATTAATGTAGAAACAGACAGTATATTTTAAATATGTTGTATTGTCATGTTTTTATGAATGAAGGCCTAATGTCTCTATGAAACATTAATGACGTTACATTACAGTATAACTGAAAGATACCAATGTCAACATTTATTAGGCTTTAAAAAATAACACATTTTAATTTAAGTGAACTTAAAACAATCTTTACATAAACCCATTATAATAAATGTTATTTTTTACCTGTGCCTTCCCTGTTAGACAGAAATGTAATAGTTATCAAACACCTTTCTTAACAGCATAAATAATACATTAAATATAGATTAATTATCTTTTCTCTGTTCCCGTTGTTCTGTGATGAACATTAGTGACAGACATCATCAGTGCTGCTGTCACTTTAAGAGCGGCCGCTGACGAACATGACGCGAATCTGATGCATTTCTTTTCCTCAGGTTCATTTAAGACGTTATTTAACCCATTCAAGGTGTTATTTAACTTATTTAAGATGTTATTTAACTCTTTTAAGATGTTATTTAACTTATATAAGATGTTATTTAACTCTTTTAAGATGTTATTTAACTTTTTTAAGATGTTATTGAACTCATTAAAGACAATATTTAACTCATTAAAGACAATATTTAACTCATTTAAGACGTTATTGAACTCTTTAAAGATGTTATTTAACTCTTTTAAGACGTTATTGAACTCTTTTAAGATGTTATTTAACTCTTTTAAGATGTTATTTAACTCTTTTAAGATGTTATTAAACTCTTTTAAGATGTTATTTAACTCATTAAAGACGTTATTTAACTCTTTTAAGAGGTTATTTAACTCATTTAAGACGTTATTGAACCCTTTTAAGACGTTATTGAACTCTTTTAAGATGTTGTTTAACTAATTTAAGACGTTATATAACTCATTTAAGACGTTATTTAACTCTTTTAAGATGTTATTTAACTCTTAAGACGTTATTTAACTAATTTAAGACGTTATTTAACTAATTTAAGACATTATTTAACTAATTTAAAACATTATTTAACTCATTTAAGACGCTATTTAACTCATTTAAGACGTTATTGAACTCTTTTAAGATGTTATTTAACTCTTTTAAGATGTTATTTAACTCATTTAAGACGCTATTTAACTCATTTAAGACGTTATTGAACTCTTTTAAGACGTTATTTAACTCATTTAAGACGTTATTGAACTCTTTTAAGACGTTATTTAACTCATTTAAGATGTTATTTAACTCTTTTAAGACGTTATTTAACTCATTTAAGACATTATTTAACTCATTTAAGAAGTTATTTAACTCATTTAAGATGTTATTTAACTCTTTTAAGATGTTATTTAACTCATTTAAGACGTTATTTAACTAATTTAAGATGTTATTTAACTCATTTAAGATGTTATTTAACTCTTTTAAGACGTTATTGAACTCTTTTAAGACGTTATTTAACTCTTTTAAGACGTTATTTAACTCATTTAAGATGTTATTTAACTCATTTAAGATTCTAATATGAGAATACTTCTCAAAACTGGCATTTTGGCCACATTCTTATTGTTTGTTCAAGAGCGAAAGAGAACTTGATGTGTGCTCGAGACTGGCTCAACTGGGAATCGAGACGCAGCCATACACACACACACACACACACACACACACAGACAGGACACTGAAATAAAGTGCGTTTTCTTCTGTCTTGTCATGCTAAGATGGTTTAAAAACATTTACATGAATGATCATATAATGTAACGCTGGGCAAAAATGGATATAAAAACGAACGCTGCGTTAATTGCGTTAAATATTTTTGATGCGTTAAAATGACAAATGTATCGCCCGCGTTAATGCGTTAATTTGCTCGGCACTAATATTTAAGAATTAATAATTTAGAAATAAAAGGCATTTTTATAGATTTTATAATTGTATTTAATATTTTCACAAGTTTATACTTTTTTTTTTTTACTTCAAATGTTTTGTTACGTTTTAGCTTGAAAATAATTGTTACTATCCTTAATTGGTCTTATATTTTGCATTTTAGGCTTATTTTAAGCAGTATGTATTCTGCGCATGTATTTGTTGCAAGTGTAATTGTTTAGGTTTTTATATTTATAGTTCAGATGTGTGGTAGGCCTAATCTCTGCTTTGTGACTGCGGAACTTTTGGGGGGAAAACAATCCCGCACCTGTTGAGGCTCTGTTATAAAATAATCACTACACGATTGCTCCTATAACCAGCAGCTGCTGTATTTTGGTTGGGCGCTTTTTTGCAATATATCGGTGGATTGTTTTGAACGAGCTGTAAAATGGGGACATTTTCGGGGACAGCTCAAGTCGGGATACAGAACACCAAAAACCAGGACTGTCCCCGGAAAACGGGGACGTCTGGTCACCCTAGGATACAATAAAAGCTGTTTTTGGACTAACAAGGAAGTTTTCAGTTCTGAAACTGACAGGATATTCTTATAGTATGATGTCAAAAGCTGAATTTATCATCATTACTCCAGTCTTCAGTGTCACATGATCCTTCACTGATCATTCTCATATGAGGATCTGATGCTCAACACACATTTATGATTATTATCAGTGTTGAGAAAAGTTCATATCGTCTGTTTTCAAAATGCTTGAAAAACCACATTTATTTAAAATAGAAAACTTTCTAAATGTCTTTACTGACTCCTTGCTGAATAAAACTATTAAATATAGAAAAAAAAACATCATAACATCATCATCCCAAACTTTTGAATGGTAGAATATCCCCAAGACTGTAAAATAGGCCACAATTTAAGTAAATATGGGGATGTCTAGATAAGATTTAGCTGACACTGGTGGATGGTTTTAATGAATCTGATTCCTCTGCTGAAATGAGTTCTGTAAGTTATCAGATGATCCATCATTACAGCTCTCTGTTGACTAGCCTTCATAATGAAGCTCTTCCTCAGTGTTTCTGTCTTGCTCAAATATCGAAACATTATCAAATCAAGATACATGGTTATTACGGTTCATGTTTTTAATTCGATTTTTCCGTTTTCACTTTAATTTTAGTTACAATTTTAGTGAATTTGTTGTGTGTCTCATTCCTAGGCCTGTCGCAATAATCAATATATCGATATATCGCACAATATATGTACATGACTTCAAAAAATTTTTGTGATGCAATATATCGGCCATTATGTTTACATGATAATGAATGTCACCAACATTTTACTCGATTGTGGCGTCATCTTGAATGTTTTCCGTGATGGAGGCGAAACTGGCAGTTCCTTCATACCCAGAGCGATTATCCACAGGTAAAGAAAAGCCGCCATTTTAGGCGTTCTAGTGTTTTCCTGACAACTACTGACCATTTGGAAGAATAAGCCCAAATGGACTCGATTTCAAAGCCGCAATCCCTGATCCGTCAACGCAGAATGATGAGTGTTAAAGCCATTTCACAAGGGAAAATGTTTATTTACTATTTATTCAATTTTTTTATTTTTTTTATTTAGGATAATATATTTTTTACCCTTAATTTCCATGATCTAAAGAATTAAAAGGTTGAAAGTGTGTAGGTCTACTTGCATTATTATGCTGTTATATTAGGATTATATACTCAGTGGCATAAAATAGTCTTAAAATGACAATAATATCGTTTATCGCAATTATTTCTGGGACGATATATCGGGAAACAAAAAGTAGTTATCGTGACAGGCCTAGACATTCCTTTTATTTATTTATTTCGTTTTTATAGTGATTCGTTTTTCAAGTTCAAGCCTGGGAAACAAGCTGAAATAAAGTGTGTGTATTTTATATATATTTTATTTAATTGTAATATATTGTTTTATTTCAGTTAGTGTTTATTTTCTTCTTTTTATGGTTTTAGTTTTAGTTATCGATAGTCTGATATCGATAGTCTGAGCCGTCCCCAAACTGTTCCCACAAAGTTGGGAGCATGAAATTGTCCAAAATGTCTTGGTGGCGCATTAAGAGTTCCTTTCACTGGAACTAACCCCTGAAAAACAACCCCACCCCATAATCCCCCCTCCACCAAACTTTACACTTGGCACAATGCAGTCAGGCAAGTCCCGTTCTCCTGGCGACCGCCAAACCCAGACTCGTCCATGGGATTGTCAGGCAGAGAAGCGTGATTGGTCACTCAGAGAACACGTCTCCACTGCTCTAGAGTCCAGTGGCGGCACACTTTACCCCACTGCATCCCACGCTTTGCACTGCACTTGGTGATGTAAGGCAGGGGTTTTCAAACTGGGGTCCTCCAGAAGGTTCTAAGGGGTCCCCAGAAAATTTCACAGAATTAAAAGACTAAGCAAAAATGGATAAAGTCTACCGAATATTCTAACTGTTTCATTTCTAAATGTTTCTCTCCTTTCTTGCAGTATATACTACATAAATGTATATGTTTGCTTTGTATCTTTAGTTTGTTTTTCTCATTTTTTTTCTTCTTTTATACTCCTCTTTATCTCACTCACTGGGGTTGTAAGGCGGTTTTCTTAAAGCAGTACATAAACTGCTTGCATACATTTATTGTGAAAGTTGCTTATACAAATAATTTGTCATTGAAATTTTTTTTTTTCCAGGTTTATTCATCCAACATTAATAGCCAATTTAAGTTGGGAAATGTTGTATTTATAATGTCACCCTTACTATTTATCTAACAGTTTAAATGGTTTTTTTTGTACAAAAAAATGGATTTTAGGAATGTGGTCCCTCATAAAGGTTCATCATATTTGGGGGTCCTTGGCATCATAAAGTTTGAAAACCCCTGATGTAAGGCTTGGATGAGCTGCTCGGCCATGGAAACCCATTCCATGAAGCTCTACACACTGTTCTTGAGCTCATCTGAAGGCCACAGAAGTTTGGAGGTCTGGAGCTCTTGACTCTGCAGAAAGTTGGCGACTTCTGTGACCCTCAGCATGCGCTGACCCCACTCTGTGACCCTCAGCATGCGCTGACCCCGCTCTGTAACCCTCAGCATGCGCTGACCCCGCTCTGTGACCCTCAGCATGCGCTGACCCCGCTCTGTGACCCTCAGCATGCGCTGACCCCGCTCTGTGACCCTCAGCATGCACTGACCCCGCTCTGTGACCCTCAGCATGCACTGACCCCGCTCTGTGACCCTCAGCATGCGCTGACCCCACTCTGTGACCCTCAGCATGCGCTGACCCCGCTCTGTGACCCTCAGCATGCACTGACCCCGCTCTGTAACCCTCAGCATGCGCTGACCCCTCTCTGTGACCCTCAGCATGCACTGACCCCGCTCTGTAACCCTCAGCATGCGCTGACCCCTCTCTGTGACCCTCAGCATGCGCTGACCCCGCTCTGTGACCCTCAGCATGCGCTGACCCCGCTCTGTAACCCTCAGCATGCGCTGACCCCGCTCTGTAACCCTCAGCATGCGCTGACCCCTCTCTGTGACCCTCAGCATGCGCTGACCCCGCTCTGTGACCCTCAGCATGCGCTGACCCCGCTCTGTGACCCTCAGCATGCGCTGACCCCGCTCTGTGACCCTCAGCATGCGCTGACCCCGCTCTGTAACCCTCAGCATGCGCTGACCCCGCTCTGTGACCCTCAGCATGCGCTGACCCCGCTCTGTGACCCTCAGCATGCGCTGACCCCGCTCTGTAACCCTCAGCATGCGCTGACCCCGCTCTGTAACCCTCAGCATGCGCTGACCCCGCTCTGTGACCCTCAGCATGCGCTGACCCCGCTCTGTGACCCTCAGCATGCGCTGACCCCGCTCTGTAACCCTCAGCATGCGCTGACCCTGCTCTGTAACCCTCAGCATGCGCTGACCCCTCTCTGTGACCCTCAGCATGCGCTGACCCCGCTCTGTGACCCTCAGCATGCGCTGACCCCGCTCTGTGACCCTCAGCATGCGCTGACCCCGCTCTGTGACCCTCAGCATGCGCTGACCCCGCTCTGTAACCCTCAGCATGCGCTGACCCCGCTCTGTGACCCTCAGCATGCGCTGACCCCGCTCTGTGACCCTCAGCATGCGCTGACCCCGCTCTGTAACCCTCAGCATGCGCTGACCCCGCTCTGTAACCCTCAGCATGCGCTGACCCCGCTCTGTGACCCTCAGCATGCGCTGACCCCGCTCTGTGACCCTCAGCATGCGCTGACCCCGCTCTGTGACCCTCAGCATGCGCTGACCCCGCTCTGTGACCCTCAGCATGCGCTGACCCCGCTCTGTGACCCTCAGCATGCGCTGACCCCGCTCTGTGACCCTCAGCATGCGCTGACCCCGCTCTGTGACCCTCAGCATGCGCTGACCCCGCTCTGTGACCCTCAGCATGCGCTGACCCCGCTCTGTGACCCTCTCTGTGGCTGAGTTGCTGTTGTTCCCAATCGCTTCCACTTTGTTATAATCCCACTAACAGTTGAGCGTGGAATATTTAGTATAATATTTGGACGCTCCATTCTCTCACATCTGCATGGCTAGTGCTTGATTTATACACCTGTGGCCATGAAGGGACTGACTCAGTGATTTGGAGGGGTGTCCCAATACGTAATAATGGTTTTAGATATCAATAAAATGCTCCTGCTCAATATTATACAGTTTTACAGTGTAAATAATGGAAGCGAACGGCTCTCACAGAGACTCGAGGCAGGTTAAGCGTGTGATGAATGCTGCTTCCCTCACGGCAAAATAAACAGACGACATCAGAATCCATCCCATTAGACATCAGATGCTAAAGAGCTCGCTCAGCTCCCTCACCGTCACACAGGCACTTTTCAAGGTGTACAACAGCGAAAGCGCCGTCTTAACGGTTGCACGGCTCATGGAAGCGCCGTTGTGTTTATTGCTCAGGAATAAATTGCCCTGTTGAAAGTCATCACCGAAGAGCACTTCAATTAACCTTTATCAAACGCTGGCCTGGAGTCAGGGGATATATGGGTGAAGGTCAGCCCAAGCGCTTTTTATTTGTGCACCGCGCCGGAATTAATAATGCAGCCGCCTCAGAGATGCTTGAGTATGATCCAGAAAGATGATGGATGAAGCTCATCAATAAATAACACACCTCTTGTGTATCCACGGCCAGCTAAAGGAAGCCGAAACGCAGGTGGAGAAGCGCTAACAGGTGTTTACCGTAATCGACACGCGTTTATGACAGATGAGCGTGATGATCCTCAAGGGCAGATTCAAGGGAAATTGAGTTTGCTGTTTCATATCTTGAGCGCACATTGAGAACGATTGACATGCTTTAAAGGTTCTGACCTGACGTATTATTGCAAAACAATCATCTTAAGTCAGTAAATGTGTCTTGATTTCAGTTTTACTGTGTAAATTCATGATATACGTACATGTATGACATGAAACATTAAGAAAATACAGGTTACAATTGGGTTTTTCTCACAGTGATGCTTATTTTTCTGATTTTGCTATTATATAGTTTTTATAAATATTTTGATTTATTTTCTGTTTCCTCTGAATGAGTGAATGTGCACAGTATTTTATATATTATATCTCTTGCCTCATTGAAGTGTTATTTTTAGGGCTGTCAAAAGATTAATCGCGATTAATCGCATCCAAAATAAAAGTTTGTGTTTACATAATATATGTGTGTGTACTCTGTTAATTATTATTTATATATAAATACACAAACATTCATGTATATATTTAAGAAATATTTGCATGTATATACTGTATATACATTTATATAATCTATAATATATATAAATATAAATGTTTT
>JARQWZ010002237.1:0-15000 GCA_033150135.1 Gobio occitaniae | reverse complement strand
ACAGGGTCATCTGACCAATGACAACTGACTGGGTCATCTGACCAATCGCATCTGACTGGGTCATCTGACTAATCACAACTGACTGGGTCATCTGAGCAATCGCGCATCTGATTGGGTCAACTGACCAATCGCCACTGACTGGGTCATCTGACCAATCGCATCTGACTGGGTCATCTGACCAATTGCAACTGACTGGGTCATCTGACCAATCGCAACTGACTGGGTCATCTGACCAATCGCAACTGACTGGGTCTTCTGACCAATCACAACTGACTGGGTCATCTGAGCATTCGCATCTGACTGGGTCATCTGACCAATCGCATCTGACTGGGTCATCTGAGCAATCGCATCTGACTGGGTCATCTGAGCATTCGCATCTGATTGGGTCATCTGAGCAATCGCATCTGACTGGGTTAAATGAGCAATCGCATCTGACTGGGTCATCTGAGCAATCACAACAGACTGGGTCATCTGAGCAATCGCATCTGACTGGGTCATCTGAGCAATCGCAATTGACTGGGTCATCTGACCAATCACATCTGACTGGGTCATCTGACCAATCACAACAGACTGGGTCATCTGAGCAATCGCATCTGACAGGGTCATCTGACCAATGACAACTGACTGGGTCATCTGACCAATCGCATCTGACTGGGTCATCTGACTAATCACAACTGACTGGGTCATCTGAGCAATCGCGCATCTGATTGGGTCAACTGACCAATCGCCACTGACTGGGTCATCTGACCAATCGCATCTGACTGGGTCATCTGACCAATTGCAACTGACTGGGTCATCTGACCAATCGCAACTGACTGGGTCATCTGACCAATCGCAACTGACTGGGTCATCTGAGCAATCGCAATTGACTGGGTCATCTGACCAATCACATCTGACTGGGTCATCTGACCAATCACAACAGACTGGGTCATCTGAGCAATCGCATCTGACAGGGTCATCTGACCAATGACAACTGACTGGGTCATCTAACCAATCGCATCTGACTGGGTCATCTGACTAATCACAACTGACTGGGTCATCTGAGCAATCGCGCATCTGATTGGGTCAACTGACCAATCGCCACTGACTGGGTCATCTGACCAATCGCATCTGACTGGGTCATCTGACCAATTGCAACTGACTGGGTCATCTGACCAATCGCAACTGACTGGGTCATCTGACCAATCGCAACTGACTGGGTCATCTGAGCAATCGCAATTGACTGGGTCATCTGACCAATCACATCTGACTGGGTCATCTGACCAATCACAACAGACTGGGTCATCTGAGCAATCGCATCTGACAGGGTCATCTGACCAATGACAACTGACTGGGTCATCTGACCAATCGCATCTGACTGGGTCATCTGACTAATCACAACTGACTGGGTCATCTGAGCAATCGCGCATCTGATTGGGTCAACTGACCAATCGCCACTGACTGGGTCATCTGACCAATCGCATCTGACTGGGTCATCTGACCAATTGCAACTGACTGGGTCATCTGACCAATCGCAACTGACTGGGTCAACTGACCAATCGCAACTGACTGGGTCATCTGACCAATCACAACTGACTGGGTCATCTGAGCATTCGCATCTGACTGGGTCATCTGAGCAATCGCGCATCTGACTGGGTCATCTGACCAATCTCAACAGACTGGGTCATCTGACCAATCTCAACAGACAGGGTCATCTGACCAATCGCAACTGACAGGGTCATCTGACCAATCACAACTGACTGGGTCATCTGACCAATCGCATCTGACTGGGTCATCTGACCAATCTCAACAGACAGGGTCATCTGACCAATCGCATCTGACTGGGTCATCTGACCAATCTCAACAGACAGGGTCATCTGACCAATCGCAACTGACAGGGTCATCTGACCAATCACAACTGACTGGGTCATCTGACCAATCGCATCTGACTGGGTCATCTGACCAATCTCAACAGACAGGGTCATCTGACCAATCGCATCTGACTGAGTCATCTGACCAATCGCAATTGACTGGGTCATCTGACCAATCACAACAGACTGGGTCATCTGAGCAATCGCATCTGACAGGGTCATCTGACCAATGACAACTGACTGGGTCATCTGACCAATCGCATCTGACTGGGTCATCTGACTAATCACAACTGACTGGGTCATCTGAGCAATCGCGCATCTGATTGGGTCAACTGACCAATCGCCACTGACTGGGTCATCTGACCAATCGCATCTGACTGGGTCATCTGACCAATTGCAACTGACTGGGTCATCTGACCAATCGCAACTGACTGGGTCATCTGACCAATCGCAACTGACTGGGTCATTTGAGCAATCGCAATTGACTGGGTCATCTGACCAATCACATCTGACTGGGTCATCTGACCAATCACAACAGACTGGGTCATCTGAGCAATCGCATCTGACAGGGTCATCTGACCAATGACAACTGACTGGGTCATCTGACCAATCGCATCTGACTGGGTCATCTGACTAATCACAACTGACTGGGTCATCTGAGCAATCGCGCATCTGATTGGGTCAACTGACCAATCGCCACTGACTGGGTCATCTGACCAATCGCATCTGACTGGGTCATCTGACCAATTGCAACTGACTGGGTCATCTGACCAATCGCAACTGACTGGGTCATCTGACCAATCGCAACTGACTGGGTCATCTGAGCAATCGCAATTGACTGGGTCATCTGACCAATCACATCTGACTGGGTCATCTGACCAATCACAACAGACTGGGTCATCTGAGCAATCGCATCTGACAGGGTCATCTGACCAATGACAACTGACTGGGTCATCTGACCAATCGCATCTGACTGGGTCATCTGACTAATCACAACTGACTGGGTCATCTGAGCAATCGCGCATCTGATTGGGTCAACTGACCAATCGCCACTGACTGGGTCATCTGACCAATCGCATCTGACTGGGTCATCTGACCAATTGCAACTGACTGGGTCATCTGACCAATCGCAACTGACTGGGTCATCTGACCAATCGCAACTGACTGGGTCATCTGACCAATCACAACTGACTGGGTCATCTGAGCATTCGCATCTGACTGGGTCATCTGAGCAATCGCGCATCTGACTGGGTCATCTGACCAATCTCAACAGACTGGGTCATCTGACCAATCTCAACAGACAGGGTCATCTGACCAATCGCAACTGACAGGGTCATCTGACCAATCACAACTGACTGGGTCATCTGACCAATCGCATCTGACTGGGTCATCTGACCAATCTCAACAGACAGGGTCATCTGACCAATCTCATCTGACTGGGTCATCTGACCAATCTCAACAGACAGGGTCATCTGACCAATCGCAACTGACAGGGTCATCTGACCAATCACAACTGACTGGGTCATCTGACCAATCGCATCTGACTGGGTCATCTGACCAATCTCAACAGACAGGGTCATCTGACCAATCGCATCTGACTGAGTCATCTGACCAATCGCAATTGACTGGGTCATCTGACCAATCGCAACTGACTGGGTCATCTAACCAATCGCAATTGACTGGGTCATCTGACCAATCGCAATTGACTGGGTCATCTGACCAATCGCAACTGACTGTGTCATCTGACCAATCACAACAGACTGTGTCATCTGACCGATCACAACAGACTGTGTCATCTGACCGATCACAACAGACTGGGTCATCTGACCAATCACAACAGACAGGGTCATCTGACCAATCACAACAGACAGGGTCATCTGACCAATCGCAACAGACAGGGTCATCTGACCAATCACAACAGACAGGGTCATCTGACCAATCGCAACTGACAGGGTCATCTGACCAATCGCAACTGACAGGGTCATCTGACCAATATCAACAGACTGGGTCATCTGAGCAATCACAACAGACTGGGTCATCTGAGCAATCGCATCTGACTGGGTCATCTGAGCAATCGCAATTGACTGGGTCATCTGACCAATCACATCTGACTGGGTCATCTGACCAATCACAACAGACTGGGTCATCTGAGTAATCACAACAGACTGGGTCATCTGAGCAATCGCATCTGACAGGGTCATCTGACCAATGACAACTGACTGGGTCATCTGACCAATCGCATCTGACTGGGTCATCTGACTAATCACAACTGACTGGGTCATCTGAGCAATCGCGCATCTGATTGGGTCAACTGACCAATCGCCACTGACTGGGTCATCTGACCAATCGCATCTGACTGGGTCATCTGACCAATTGCAACTGACTGGGTCATCTGACCAATCGCAACTGACTGGGTCATCTGACCAATCGCAACTGACTGGGTCATCTGACCAATCACAACTGACTGGGTCATCTTGGCATTCGCATCTGACTGGGTCATCTGAGCAATCGCGCATCTGACTGGGTCATCTGACCAATCTCAACAGACTGGGTCATCTGACCAATCTCAACAGACAGGGTCATCTGACCAATCGCAACTGACAGGGTCATCTGACCAATCACAACTGACTGGGTCATCTGACCAATCACATCTGACTGGGTCATCTGACCAATCTCAACAGACTGGGTTATCTGACCAATCACAACAGACTGGGTCATCTGACCAATCTCAACAGACAGGGTCATCTGACCAATCGCATCTGACTGAGTCATCTGACCAATCGCAATTGACTGGGTCATCTGACCAATCGCAACTGACTGGGTCATCTAACCAATCGCAATTGACTGGGTCATCTGACCAATCGCAATTGACTGGGTCATCTGACCAATCTCAACAGACTGGGTTATCTGACCAATCACAACAGACTGGGTCATCTGACCAATCTCAACAGACAGGGTCATCTGACCAATCGCATCTGACTGAGTCATCTGACCAATCGCAATTGACTGGGTCATCTGACAAATCGCAACTGACTGGGTCATCTAACCAATCGCAATTGACTGGGTCATCTGACCAATCGCATCTGACTGGGTCATCTGACCAATCTCAACAGACTGGGTTATCTGACCAATCACAACAGACTGGGTCATCTGACCAATCTCAACAGACAGGGTCATCTGACCAATCGCATCTGACTGAGTCATCTGACCAATCGCAATTGACTGGGTCATCTGACCAATCGCAACTGACTGGGTCATCTAACCAATCGCAATTGACTGGGTCATCTGACCAATCGCAACTGACTGTGTCATCTGACCAATCACAACAGACTGTGTCATCTGACCGATCACAACTGACAGGGTCATCTGACCAATCACAACAGACTGTGTCATCTGACCGATCACAACAGACTGGGTCATCTGACCAATCACAACAGACAGGGTCATCTGACCAATCGCATCTGACTGGGTCATCTGACCAATCTCAACAGACTGGGTTATCTGACCAATCACAACAGACTGGGTCATCTGACCAATCTCAACAGACAGGGTCATCTGACCAATCACAACTGACTGGGTCATCTGACCAATCGCATCTGACAGGACCATCTGACCAATCGCAACTGACAGGACGATCTGACCAATCGCAACTGACAGGACCATCTGACCAATCGCAACTGACAGGACCATCTGACCAATCGCAACTGACAGGACCATCTGACCAATCGCAACTGACAGGGTCATCTGACCAATCACAACTGACAGGACCATCTGACCAATCGCAACTGACAGGACCATCTGACCAATCGCAACTGACAGGACCATCTGACCAATCGCATCTGACTGGGTCATCTGACCAATCGCAAATGAACTGGGTCATCTGACCAATCGCATCTGACTGGGTCATATGAGCAATCGCATCTGACTGGGTCATATGAGCAATCGCATCTGACTGGGTCATCTGAGCATTCGCATCTGATTGGGTCATCTGAGCAATCGCATCTGACTGGGTTAAATGAGCAATCGCATCTGACTGGGTCATCTGAGCAATCACAACAGACTGGGTCATCTGAGCAATCGCATCTGACTGGGTCATCTGAGCAATCGCAATTGACTGGGTCATCTGACCAATCACATCTGACTGGGTCATCTGAGCAATCACAACAGACTGGGTCATCTGAGCAATCGCATCTGACAGGGTCATCTGACCAATGACAACTGACTGGGTCATCTGACCAATCGCATCTGACTGGGTCATCTGACTAATCACAACTGACTGGGTCATCTGAGCAATCGCGCATCTGATTGGGTCAACTGACCAATCGCCACTGACTGGGTCATCTGACCAATCGCATCTGACTGGGTCATCTGACCAATTGCAACTGACTGGGTCATCTGACCAATCGCAACTGACTGGGTCATCTGACCAATCGCAACTGACTGGGTCATCTGACCAATCGCAACTGACTGGGTCATCTGAGCATTCGCATCTGACTGGGTCATCTGAGCAATCGCGCATCTGACTGGGTCATCTGACCAATCTCAACAGACTGGGTCATCTGACCAATCTCAACAGACAGGGTCATCTGACCAATCGCAACTGACAGGGTCATCTGACCAATCACAACTGACTGGGTCATCTGACCAATCGCATCTGACTGGGTCATCTGACCAATCTCAACAGACTGGGTTATCTGACCAATCACAACAGACTGGGTCATCTGACCAATCTCAACAGACAGGGTCATCTGACCAATCGCATCTGACTGAGTCATCTGACCAATCGCAATTGACTGGGTCATCTGACCAATCACAACTGACAGGGTCATCTGACCAATCGCATCTGACAGGACCATCTGACCAATCGCAACTGACAGGACGATCTGACCAATCGCAACTGACAGGACCATCTGACCAATCGCAACTGACAGGACCATCTGACCAATCGCAACTGACAGGACCATCTGACCAATCGCAACTGACAGGGTCATCTGACCAATCACAACTGACAGGACCATCTGACCAATCGCAACTGACAGGACCATCTGACCAATCGCAACTGACAGGACCATCTGACCAATCGCATCTGACTGGGTCATCTGACCAATCGCAAATGAACTGGGTCATCTGACCAATCGCATCTGACTGGGTCATATGAGCAATCGCATCTGACTGGGTCATATGAGCAATCGCATCTGACTGGGTCATCTGAGCATTCGCATCTGATTGGGTCATCTGAGCAATCGCATCTGACTGGGTTAAATGAGCAATCGCATCTGATTGGGTCATCTGAGCAATCACAACAGACTGGGTCATCTGAGCAATCGCATCTGACTGGGTCATCTGAGCAATCGCAATTGACTGGGTCATCTGACCAATCACATCTGACTGGGTCATCTGAGCAATCACAACAGACTGGGTCATCTGACCAATGACAACTGACTGGGTCATCTGAGCAATCGCATCTGACAGGGTCATCTGACCAATGACAACTGACTGGGTCATCTGACCAATCGCATCTGACTGGGTCATCTGACTAATCACAACTGACTGGGTCATCTGAGCAATCGCGCATCTGATTGGGTCAACTGACCAATCGCCACTGACTGGGTCATCTGACCAATCGCATCTGACTGGGTCATCTGACCAATTGCAACTGACTGGGTCATCTGACCAATCGCAACTGACTGGGTCATCTGACCAATCGCAACTGACTGGGTCATCTGAGCATTCGCATCTGACTGGGTCATCTGAGCAATCGCGCATCTGACTGGGTCATCTGACCAATCTCAACAGACTGGGTCATCTGACCAATCTCAACAGACAGGGTCATCTGACCAATCGCAACTGACAGGGTCATCTGACCAATCACAACTGACTGGGTCATCTGACCAATCGCATCTGACTGGGTCATCTGACCAATCTCAACAGACTGGGTTATCTGACCAATCACAACAGACTGGGTCATCTGACCAATCTCAACAGACAGGGTCATCTGACCAATCGCATCTGACTGAGTCATCTGACCAATCGCAATTGACTGGGTCATCTGACCAATCGCAACTGACTGGGTCATCTGACCAATCACAACAGGCTGTGTCATCTGACCGATCACAACTGACAGGGTCATCTGACCAATCACAACAGACTGTGTCATCTGACCGATCACAACAGACTGGGTCATCTGACCAATCACAACAGACAGGGTCATCTGACCAATCGCAACAGACAGGGTCATCTGACCAATCACAACAGACAGGGTCATCTGACCAATCGCAACTGATAGGGTCATCTGACCAATCGCAACTGACAGGGTCATCTGACCAATCACAACAGACAGGGTCATCTGACCAATCACAACAGACAGGGTCATCTGACCAATCACAACAGACAGGGTCATCTGACCAATCACAACAGACAGGGTCATCTGACCAATCACAACAGACTGGACCATCTGACCAATCACAACAGACAGGGTCATCTGTGACCAATCACAACAGACTGGACCATCTGACCAATCACAACAGACAGGGTCATCTGACCAATCACAACAGACAGGGTCATCTAACCATTGGTATCTGACAGGACCATCTGACCAATCGCAACTGACAGGGTCATCTAACCATTGGTATCTGACAGGACCATCTGACCAATCGCAACTGACAGGGTCATCTGACCAATCGCAACTGACAGGACCATCTGACCAATCGCAACTGACAGGGTCATCTAACCATTGGTATCTGACAGGACCATCTGACCAATCGCAACTGACAGGGTCATCTGACCAATCGCAACTGACAGGACCATCTGACCAATCGCAACTGACAGGACCATCTGACCAATCGCAACTGACAGGGTCATCTGACCAATCGCAACTGACAGGACGATCTGACCAATCGCAACTGACAGGACGATCTGACCAATCGCAACTGACAGGGTCATCTGACCAATCGCAACTGACAGGACCATCTGACCAATCGCAACTGACAGGACCATCTGACCAATCGCAACTGACAGGGTCATCTGACCAATCGCAACTGACAGGGTCATCTGACCAATCGCAACTGACAGGGTCATCTAACCATTGGTATCTGACAGGACCATCTGACCAATCGCAACTGACAGGACCATCTGACCAATCGCAACTGACAGGACCATCTGACCAATCGCATCTGACTCATTAATGCATTTGCACTTTTAAAGGCATATTGTGTTGATGTTCTTTACAGAGACCCAAATCAACCAGTTCCCCAAGACACAAAGTTCATCCACACGAAACCGAACCGCTTCGAGGAGGTGGCCTGGTCCAAGTACAACCCTAAAGACCAGCTGTACCTGCACATCGGCCTGAAGCCTCGCGTGCGCGACCACTACAGAGCCACCAAGATCGCCTTCTGGCTGGAGCTGGTGCCGCACCTGCACAACATCAACGAACTCTTCCAGTACGTCTCATCGACGACCAAAATCCCCCCGCAAGACACCACGCCCTTCTCCTACACCAAACGCCTGTCCAACAAACTCTGGCCCTCCACCACCCGCCATCCGCCCGCTCCTCCGGCCAACACCAAGCAGATGTCGGATCAGCAGAAGACCTCGGAGCACGCGGACGGGACGGTCATCATCGAGGCGCGCGATTACTCCACCGAGCTGAGCGTGACGATCGCAGTGGGCGCGTCGCTGCTCTTCTTGAACATCCTGGCGTTCGCAGCGCTCTACTATAAGAAGGACAAACACCGGCTGGAGTCAAGCCGCCGCCTCAGTCCTCCGAGAAACCTCGCCAACGACATTCCCCGCGTGCCGAGCGAGGAGTTGATGTCCCTTCAGATGAAACAGCTGGACCTGGACCACGACCACGATTGCGATTCGCTCCAGGGCCACGACATGATCCGCTTGACCTGTCCGCCCGACTACGCCCTCACTTTACGCCGCTCCCCCGACGACATGCCGCTCATGGCGCCCAACACCATCACGATGATTCCCAGCTCGTTCGCGGGGATGCAGCCGGCGTATCACAACCCCTTTAACGCCTTCGGGAACAGCACTCCGAGCAGCTCGGGGCTCCCGCACGGACACTCCACCACGCGAGTATAACGGACTCTTTAGATGCGCACCCAAACACTGAGGGTGTTATTTTGCTACGGACTCTTTTATGAATTAAGTAACGTTACACTTATTAACCTGTATAATGTGATCAGTGAATGTAAACATTCTTCGCATTCATGGTACGCAAAAATATGATTGCGTAAGTTACGAAGTATTATTTGCATCCTGATTTCCTGATTAACGCGTGAGACGATTTAACATTCAGACTCTCAAATACCTGAGGCCCGTCCACAATGTAAAAGAACGATAATGGAAGAACAATATTGATGGAATCATTTTTATCATAGATAGAAGATGGATGGACGATTGGATGGGCAGACAGACAGACATGCATAGATGGATTAATGGATGGATGGATATAATGACAGACAGATTAGATGGATGGATGTATGGATGGATGGGTGGATGGATGGATGGATGGATGGATGGATGGATGGATGGGTGGATGGATGGATGGATGGATGGATGGGTGGATGGATGGATGGATGGATGGATGTATGGATGGATGGGTGGATGGATGGATGGATGGATGTATGGATGGATGGGTGGATGGATGGATATAATGACAGACAGATTAGATGGATGGATGGATGGATGGATGGATATAATGACAGACAGATTAGATGGATGGATGGATGGATGGATGGATGGATGGGTGGATATAACGACAGACAGATTGAATGGATGGATGGATGGATGGGTGGATATAACGACAGACAGATTGAATGGATGGATGGATGGATGGATGGGTGGATATAACGACAGACAGATTAGATGGATGGATGGATGGATGGATGGATATAATGACAGACAGATTAGATGGATGGATGGATGGATGGATGGATATAATAACAGACAGAGATGAATGGATGGATATAACGACAGACAGAGATGGATGGATGGATGGATATAACGACAGACAGAGATGGATGGATATAATGACAGACAGATTAGATGGATGGATGGATATATTGACACAGACAGACATGGATGGATGGATGGACGGATGGATGGATGGATGGATGGATGGATGGATGGATGGATAGATAGATAGATAGATAGATAGATAGATAGATAGATAGATAGATAGATAGATAGATAGATAGATAGATAGATAGATAGATAGATAGATAGATAGATTCCTGTTCCTATTGTGTTGCTAGGCAGTTGCCAGGGTCTTCTGGGGGTTGCTAGAGTGTTGTCATAGCATTGCTAGGCTGTCTCTAGGGCATTCTATCATGTGCAGCAGTGCATTATGGGAGGATCGATTGCTGTGGCTGATCTAAGAGGATTTCTGAATATACTCAGATGTGAATCTTCAGTGAACCTCATTCCCTGCGCCAGACTCTGAGATGTAGAGGCACATGTTAATCAGGAGATCAGGTTTGCAGTGTGAACTCTGAGAGGAGCTTCTGTCAGATGTTAAAGGGGCGGGCTCTCAACAGGACACACACGATGATTGACAGGTGGAGAGTGTTTCTGATTGGCTCAAGCTCTTTTCTTACCGCACGTGTTTCTTTGATATCTGTCAGGCGGTGGCGTAGCCAGACTTTAATTCTTCTTCAAATGAGGGGCCACAATATATATATAAAACATTACAATTATGTAAATTAGAATTAAATGAATATGCATAAGTGTCTGTGACCCATTCAAAATACCAACATTTGTTTTGTTCAGTTTTACACGAGGATTCAGACACGAATAAAATAAATATATCCTGTTTGTTTTCTTTATTTTACAAAAGCACAAGTAAAAACATACCAGTTACAGTTTCCCATGATGCACTTCTCTCATCTGTATGGCGGAGCGTTTTTATGCTGAGTTCACACCGAACGCGAATAGAGTGTCTGGAGCGAGCGATTTCAGTGTTAAGTCAATGTAAAGACGATCGCAGTTTCTCCTGAAGCCGATACGGAAGTGAGTTAAACTGCAGTTCATGGACTGGCCACTAGAGACAGACTCCAGAAGGAGCAGAATCTCATTGAGCTCATGTTAAAATGGCCGACTTTACAGCAGAAGAACACATGTTTACAGTCTGGGACAAACTGTGCTTTTGGTCTGTACGGCTAATTTTGCCCTTCAGGACGACTGTGAGGGCGGGGATTATTCGAAACATCGAAACAAATTAGTTTACATTATATAAAGCCTTAAAGTTCTGCATAATTAAGGGCGAATTTGACGCAAATCAACCGTCTTGCGCGAGTGGTGCTTTTTGTGCATTCGCATGTTTGAAGCGAATTCGAAATTCGAAAAGAATGAAATTATTCTCAACTGCCAATTTCTTCTTATTTTCTACCTTAAGAAAAAATATAAGAATATTTTGTATTCCCAAAAAGAATGTTTCTTAAGATAAAATGTAAGAAGTATTCATATTCACGAAAAGAAATCATCGTAAATAACTTCTTAAAGTTAGGATAACCTCCAACCTATCTCAAATACCCAAATGTAAGATGTTTAACGAATTTATTGGGTTGTTTCAAATATTAAGCATTACAACATAACAGTGGCTAGCTAAATATAATATTTATAACTAATAATAGTACCATATGGACGAGTATAAAACCAGCAACCAGCAAGCGTCAATAGCGGACGAGAAACCCCGCATAATTTAAAAACACTACTGTTAATGTGTCACAAATTGTAGTTTTAAGACTTTTTCATGCGAGAATGCACTCGTTTAAAGATTAAATCTGTGGTTTATTTATAAAGAGAGCGCCTATTTGACAATTTTATCTGCCGATTCGTCTTGTGTAGATCTAACAGCCGATCTTTGGTACCCGAGCAGCGTTCTTGGTAAACGGCTAGGCTCTTATAAAATACAGATTTTACAGACACGGCACATTAAAAACACGACATTGAGTGATTTACGCCAGTCACGACGAAAATAGTCTGCACATTTATTATGATATCTATGGTAATCTGCAGGAAGCGCAAAAGACGTGAGGTGTTTTTCATTCAGCGAGTCTTCAGTAAGACCTTTCAATAAAATAACAGCTTTTATTTTCTTCTTAAGTAAAAAATTAAGATGTTCTTAAGAAAATATTTGAGAACTTCTTAAGAATTTTTCAAGAATTGCACTTAGGAACATTCTTGCGAACTTCTTAGAATTTATCTTAAGAAGATTTTCGTGAATCCGGCCCCAGATCACATGTTCAGAGAGGAGCTCTCTTTATAAACAAACCACAGATTTGAGCTTTAAACCAGGGCTTTTTTTTTTCTCCAGAAAGTTGTAAGGGGTCCCCGGAACATTTCAGAGAATACAAAGACAAAGCAAAAAGTCTATCAAACATTCTAACTGTTTCATTTCTAAATGTACACATTCTTTCCAGAATTGTATATGTGTGCTTTGTATCTTTCTAGTGAGTTTTTCTCCCTTTATTCCCCTTTATCTTGCTCACTATACACCCAACATTAAGTATAACCAATTTAAGTTTGAAAACAATATGTTGTATTTATAATGTCACACTTTATCGAACAGTTTAAATGTATTTTCATACATAAAAATTATAGATGGATTTTCGGAAGGGGGTCCCTCATATAAGGTTCATCATATTTGGGGGTCCTTGGCATCATAAAGTTTGAAAACTGCTTTAAAGCTACACTGTGTGATATTTTCCTCCATCTAGTGGTGAACTGGTATATGACCATCCAGTGAATATTAGTTTCTGTTCCTCTCAATTCTGATTTCGTTTTAACTCCTACGGTGGCCGATTTAGTCCAAGATTAACATGGCTTCCAGTTCGACCTCGTCCACATTGGACACGGTGCCATCGAGTGTTAAAACGCCAAAGGCGAAGCTTGAATTTACGGGAATGTCCCTCTTTGGCTAATGTACTTTCAAGATGGAGGGGCAACATGGCGACCCGCATTCGAACCCTCACCCGTATGTATTTACAATGGCATATTATAAACGTACGAGAATACTTTATTACTTGAAAGAAGTAAATATACATTAATGAGCATATATATTTTTGAAAGAACTAAGTGTTTTTAGCTAAGAATAAACTAAAAAAGTTACACAGTGTAGCTTTAAACAAACTACATTCTCTCCTGGAAAAGTCTTAAAACTACATTTTGTGACACAATAACAGTAGTGTTTTTAAATTATGCGGGTTCGTCCCTTAATCACGTGACAGCAGCGAGCAGGGTTCTGATTGGTTAACGCGCCGCGAATTGATGTTACGATTTTTCAACTCGAACTTCAAACATCGCTTCAAACGCGCGAATGCACAAAAAGCACCACTCGCGCAAGATGCTCAATTTGTGTCAAATTCGCGTCATTCGCACAAACTTGACGCGCGAATGAGGCGGAATCGCGTCCATCGCGCCGCAGGACCTCCACATTGACCTTTACATTGATGCTCTAATCGCGTTCGGTGTGAACGCAGCATAAGTTGTTTCCGCTGCTATAATGAGACGAAATCATTGGGCAGTCAGAGATCTGTAAATGTGGCTACGCTACTGGACTGCAGTGAGATTGTATATGTATTATTCCATTTAAACTATATCTTACAGCACCTTTAAGAGCTCGTATCAGTCTGCCGATGGCCTTCATCTGACAGTATTCCTCCTTATTTTAGTGCATAGTGTATATAGCATATAGAATAAATTGTAAAAAATGACATCTGCGGCTTGTAGAATTGCTTTCAAATACATCTTTTCATTGGCTCGTGTACAGTTCTGAATGTACGTTTGCCAGCTTGACCATTACAAAACATTATTTATGTGTCCAGTCCTCCGTTAAACCATCAGTAAACTCATGTCCTGCTTGAAACTGCATCTAATGGAATAGCAAATGAGTGCCCCCATCTGCCATTGGCCAGTTAAACAGATAGCCACGCCCCCGATTCATGTCATTGGCTGAGTCAGACGCTGATGATGTCAGGCTGTTTAGAACACACTTTAAAGGGATTTTTTCCTGAACGATGAGCTAATGTGTTCGAAATGTCCGTGTCCAACTTCCTGTGATTGTAATTTGTAAACAGGAAGTCTGCATACCTTCATTACCTTTTGCATAAAGATTTTTGAACATTCAACAGTAGAGTGA
>JARQWZ010002236.1:242500-247377 GCA_033150135.1 Gobio occitaniae | reverse complement strand
TGAACCGCTGAATCGACTCAGCTGATTCAGTTACAGCTTTGATCCGCTGAGATCGACTCACTGATTCGGATACGCGTCGTGAACCGCTGAATCGACTCACTGATTCATAACGCTT
Source organism: Gobio occitaniae (assembly GCA_033150135.1). Taxonomy (NCBI): domain Eukaryota; kingdom Metazoa; phylum Chordata; class Actinopteri; order Cypriniformes; family Gobionidae; genus Gobio; species Gobio occitaniae. The sequence continues at coordinate 247,262 of JARQWZ010002236.1, read as the reverse complement.
TCGAAGCTTCATGATGCCTTGTTTTGAAATCGTCATCTCTACATAAGTCGTTATTTAGGGTTTTTTTGCGCACAGAAAACTATTCTCGTCTTCATAAAGTTATTGTAGAGCCGCTGTAGTGAGATGGACTTTGTAACTTTAGTCTTTAGTGTTTTTTAAGGGTCTTGAGAGTGTAAAGTTGAGCCAATGGAGGCCTTTCAGAGCATCAGATTTACACTAAAATATCTTCATTTGTGTCTGAAGATGAACGGAGGTCTGACGGGTGTCCAACCACATGAGGCTCAGTCATTAATGACACAATTTACATTTTGGGTGAACTAACCCTTTAAGTAAACGAGCCAATAATCAAACATCTGTTGCTTTAGTCCTATTCATTCTGAATTCATTCACGTAAATCATAGCAGAACATTGAGTTGAATGCAGCTGTTTATTTTTATGTTCTCGGTTTAGAGTGTGTAGTGTGTAATCTACTTGTACCTTTTCAAGTTGAATGCTTTAATAAAATATAAATTTTCATGGTTTTTGTGCCATAAAACTATGGCTCTGTTAGAGTTGTAAATCATATAATCAGATGTTTAAATGCGGTCTTCGAGTCCCCAGGCAACAAAATGTACTTTTGTATTAAACAAATGTAATTTTTCTCTGTTTATTAATGTTTGTACTCCACATTTGTGTAGTTTTTGGAGGATTTATGATATCTTTGAAATGTATATAATTAAATAAATAATATATTTAAAAAAAAAGCTTTTTATACAAAAACAGCTTTTTATGTAAAAGCCCCACATTTCTAACTTTAATTCATGGGGATAACACGGATAATCTGACATGGTTTAGTGTAAGATTTTTGCCCATCTTTTGGAAAATTAAATGATCATTTTAACCAGTAGACGCTGCAGAGCTCCACTGTTTGCATTTTGAAACTTAAATATATCTTTTCACAATTCTTTCCAGTTGGATTCATATCTAAATATGATGAAATCACAATTATAACAATAAAAATCACTTTGTCAAAGTTGAGCATTTTTTTGTACTTTTCAATAATGTTACATTATGATTACAATCAAACCTGAACAAGAGAAAAGTTGGAGTCTTTAGAGTTTATCATTTATTTCAATCATCTGTTTTCCATTTAATTCTACAAACTTAATCTACACTTTTAATCTACAACACAAATTAACAGTTATATTACATATCGAGTACAAATTCACGACATCAAAATGCAATAACCAATGAGCAAATAAAGCAGTGACAAATTAAAGATTAGTCTAAAAAAACAGTAAATGGGGGTAAAAAATCAAACCACTAGGAACAATAATTGGTGTTCTGCATTGTTTCAGATTTTGAGGATGAATTTTGTCCATTTTCTAAGCGGGGTCAGAGACCTCGAAGGTCCTGTGTGTGACTAACATAAAAACAGATATCAGGCCAATTTTTTGTACAAAGTCTCATGCCATTTGGACAAAGATAACTTTTCTTTTCATTTTAGCAAAAAGACCCTGAAGACCCTCAGAGGTTTAAGCATCTCCAACTGTTTATGTCACCAATATGTGTACAGTATATCTAACAACCATAAAACAATTTGTGAATGCATATGGCTGATTATTAACATTCATCCACTTATGTTTCATTTTGTGATCCTGTATGTTGAATAGCACACGGTTGAAATATTAAATAGTCTTGAACGGATACAGACATTAATGCACAGTGAAGGATATAAAAATACTCCATAATTGCATGATCTGCATGCTCAATAAACTATAGTGAAATGCATTTATTTTTCTCGACAGCAAGGTTTTGCTATCATAGTACATTTACATTACATTTACATTTATGCATCTGGCAGATGCTTTTATCCAAAGCGACTTACATTGCATTCAAGGTACACATTTTTACAATAATTTACAGTCATTTTACAAATTTATATTCGGCATATATTTCCAGTACCTGCCTCAGGCTTGTATTCGCATATTTGGCAAATCACTCCGAAAACTTCAACAGCCCAGAATCATTCCGAACAGGACGCCCGGATGGGAGTGAGGTTTAGGGTGTGTGTGTAACGGAGGTCAGCTAGTAGTCTCTGTGCGAGTAAACCTCACTCCTCTGATCTCAAGAGACGCTCTAGCGACTGACACTAGGGGTTGCAGCCTTTAGCCTCTGTGTTAGAGCGTCTGACTCTCATACTGGCGGACCCGGGTTCGAGTCCCGCTTGGAGTGGGTGGTTTGAGCAGGAGGGGTTACACAAATAATTATGTGTAAATAATATATATATACACTCACCTAAAGGATTATTAGGAACACACACTAATACTGTGTTTGACCCCTTTGGCCTTCAGAACTGCCTTAATTCTACGTGGCATTGACTCAACAAGCTGCTGAAAGCATTCTTTAGAAATGTTGGCCCATATTGATAGGAGAGCATCTGCAGTTGATGGAGATTTGTGGGATGCACATCCAGGGCACGAAGCTCCCGTTCCACCACATCCCAAAGATGCTCTATTGGGTTGAGATCTGGAGACTGTGGGGCCATTTTAGTCCAGTGAACTCATTGTCATGTTCAAGAAACCAGTTTGAAATGATTGGAGCTTTGTGACGGTGCATTATCCTGCTGGAAGTAGCCATCAGAGGATATGGACATGGTGCTCATAAAGGGATGGACATGGGCAGAAACAATGCTCAGGTAGGCCGTGGCATTTAAACCATGCCCAATTGGCACTAAGGGGCCTAAAGTGTGCCAATAAAACATCCCCCACACCATTACACCACCACCACCAGCCTGCACAGTGGGAACAAGGCATGATGGATCCATGTTCTCATTCTGTTTACGCCAAATTCTGACTCTACCATCTGAATGTCTCAACAGAAATCCAGACTCATCAGACCAGGCAACATTTTTCCAGTCTTCAACTGTCCAATTTTGGTGAGCTTGTGCAAATTGTGGCCTCTTTTTCCTCTTTGTAGTGGAGATGAGTGGTACCCGGTGGGGTCTTCTGCTGTTGTAGCCCATCCGCCTCAAGGTTGTGTGTGTTGTGGCTTCACAAATGCTTTGCTGCAGACCTCGGTTGTAACGAGTGGTTATTTCAGTCAAAGTTGCTCTTCTATCAGCTTGAATCAGTCGGCCCATGACCTCTGACCTCTAGCATCAACAAGGCATTTTCTCCCACAGGACTGCCGCATACTGGATGCTTTTCCCTTTTCACACCATTCTTTGTAAACCCTAGAAATGGTTGTGTGTGAAAATCCCAGTAACTGAGCAGATTGTGAAATACTCAGACCGGCCCGTCTGGCACCAACAACCATGCCACGCTCAAAACTGCTTAAATCTCCTTTCTTTCCCATTCCGACATTCAGTGTGGAGTTCAGGAGATTGTCTTGACCAGGACCACACCCCTAAATGCATTGAAGACACTGCCATGTGATTGGCTGATTAGATAATTGCATTCATGAGAAATTGAACAGGTGTTCCTAATAATCCTTTAGGTGAGTGTATATAGTTATGATGTTGTGTACACAGGAAAAAATCTTTATTATGTCATTAACTTTGAAAAGATTATATTCCTTACTATGACATCACACACTCGTCGGTGTGCAGTATGTTATTAACGCTACTTCTTATTCACATCTTAAGAAATTACAAAATAGCACAGAAATAACCCATCTGTAGGTTTATGAATGTTTTATTGGCTTACTTTGATTGTGTGAATGTCTGCGAGTCGTCTGAGTGTGACCTGACCCCTGACCCCTGACCCTGAGCTCAGCATGTGCCGGCCGAATCTGACCGGTATCAGCTCTTGGGTCGGGTCAGGGCTGGTGTGGCGGTCTGGCACTGGTTTGTGTCGTGTTCTCCGCTTCAGGCCAAATCAGCTGCAGCTGGAATAACACACGAGCCAATCACAGTCCAGTCTGCGGTCAGCACTGAGAGACTCTGCCTTCATGAAGATCAATCTTCTGTTTCTGCTTCATTGCATAGCTGCTGCTATAAAAAACACCCAAAATAGCCTAGCAACCGCCTAGCAACCACACAGAACACCATAGCAACTGCCTAGCAACAAGCCAGAATACCTCAGCAATCGCCTAGAAACGCCCTAGCAACCACCCAGAATACCCTAGCAACCGACTAGCAACCAGCCAGAACACCATAGCAACTGCCTAGCAACCAGCCAGAATACCTCAGCAATCGCCTAGAAACGCCCTAGCAACCACCCAGAATACCCTAGCAACCGCCTAGCAACCACCCAGAACACCATAGCAACTGCCTATCAACCAGCCAGAATACCTCAGCAATCGCCTAGAAATGCCCTAGCAACCACCCAGAATACCCTAGAAACCGCCTAGCAACCACCCAGAACACCATAGCAACTGCCTAGTAAGCAGCCAGAATACCTCAGCAATCGCCTAGAAATGCCCTAGCAACCACCCAGAATACCCTAGCAAACTGCCTAGCAACCAGCCAGAATACCTCAGCAATCGCCTAGAAACGCCCTAGCAACCACCCAGAATACCCTAGCAACCGCCTAGCAACCACCCAGAAAACCCTAGCAACCAGCCAGAATACCTCAGCAATTGCCTAGAAACGCCCTAGCAACCACCCAGAATACCCTAGCAACCACCTAGCAACCACCCAGAACACCATAGCAACTGCCTAGCAACCAGCCAGAATACCTCAGCAATCGCCTAGAAATGCTCTAGCAACCACCCAGAATACCCTAGCAACTGCCTAGCAACCAGCCAGAATACCTCAGCAATCGCCTAGAAACGCCCTAGC
>JARQWZ010002236.1:227500-235000 GCA_033150135.1 Gobio occitaniae | reverse complement strand
TCCACTGGTCCTCCATGACCCTGTGGCCGGTTCTCCACTGGTCCTCCATGACCCTGTGGCCGGTTCTCCACTGGTCCTCCATGACCCTGTGGCCGGTTCTCCACTGGTCCTCCATGACCCTGTGGCCGGTTCTCCACTGGTCCTTCATGACCCTGTGGCCGGTTCTCCACTGGTCCTTCATGACCCTGTGGCCGGTTCTCCACTGGTCCTCCATGACCCTGTGGCCGGTTCTCCACTGGTCCTCCATGACCCTGTGGCCGGTTCTCCACTGTTTTGGAGATGCTCTGACCCGTCACAATCTGGCCCTTGTCAAACTCACTCAAATCCTTACGCTTGCCCATTTTTCCTGCTTCTAACACATCAACTCTGAGGACAACATGTTCACTTGCTGCCTAATATATCCCACCCACTAACAGGAGATCATCAGTGTGTCATAATGTTATGCCTGATCGGTGTATAATAAGGCCCTGATATACTTCACGCGATATTAAATTCAGGGATTTTAAAAGCTTTCCGGACACCTCTCAACTACCATTGGTCAGTTGTGTTGATGTAATAGGTGGGTGTGGCTCTGAGGCTCCGCCTCCTTCGAGGTTTGAATCTTCTCCGGTTCATTTCTTCTGTTCAATCCGTCGAGGTTAGACGTCTGTGATCAAATGCTTTCTTAATGGCTGTCACTTGGGTGTGTTTCAAACTTTCCCCTAAACATGTGTGTGTGTGTGTGTGTGTGTGTGTGTGTGTGCAGATGGAGATGAATAAGAAGCGTGAGCTAGAGCTGCAGCGGCTGCGGCGGGAGCTGGATGAGTCTGCGGTTCAGGCGGAGGCGATGGCGGCGGCGCTGCGGAAGCGGCACAGCGAGGCTCTGGCCGAGCTCGGAGAGCAGAGCGAGAGTCTGCAGAGAACCAGAGCCAAGCTGGAGAAGGAGAAGCAGAGTCTGAGGCTGGAGGTGGACGACCTGGGGGCTTCACTCGACACACTGCAGAAGGCCAAGGTCAGAGCACTGAACATCCACAGCACTCACACTACAGGTCAAACCACCACAGACTAGCCTCAGGTGATCAACCCCTTCATGGCCACAGGTGTGTAACTCCAGCTCTAGGCCTGCAGACGCTTCTACACACATCAGAGAGAGAATGGGCCGCTCTCAGGAGTGTGTGTGTGTGTGTGTGTGTGTGTGTGTGTGTGTGTGTGTGTGTGTGTGTGTGTGTGTGTGTGTGTGTGTGTGTGTGTGTGTGTGTGTGTGTGTGTGTGTGTGTTCACTTCTACACACATTAGTGAGAGAATGGGCCGCTCTCAGGAGTGTGTGTGTGTGTGTGTGTGTGTGTGTGTTCACTTCTACACACATTAGTGAGAGAATGGGCCGCTCTCAGGAGTGTGTGTGTGTGTGTGTGTGTGTGTGTGTGTGTGTGTGTGTGTTCACTTCTACACACATTAGTGAGAGAATGGGCCGCTCTCAGGAGTGTGTGTGTGTGTGTGTGTGTGTGTGTGTGTGTGTGTGTGTTCACTTCTACACACATTAGTGAGAGAATGGGCCGCTCTCAGGAGTGTGTGTGTGTGTGTGTGTTCACTTTCACACACATTAGTGAGAGAATGGGCCGCTCTCAGGAGTGTGTGTGTGTGTGTGTTCACTTCTACACACATTAGTGAGAGAATGTGCCGCTCTCAGGAATGTGTGTGTGTTCACTTCTACACACATTAGTGAGAGAATGGGCCGCTCTCAGGAGTGTGTGTGTTTGTGTGTTCACTTCTACACACATTAGTGAGAGAATGGGCCGCTCTCAGGAGTGTGTGTGTGTGTGTGTTCACTTCTACACACATTAGTGAGAGAATGGGCCGCTCTCAGGAGTGTGTGTGTTTGTGTGTTCACTTCTACACACATTAGTGAGAGAATGGGCCGCTCTCAGGAGTGTGTGTGTGTGTGTGTTCACTTCTACACACATTAGTGAGAGAATGGGCCGCTCTCAGGAGTGTGTGTGTTTGTGTGTTCACTTCTACACACATTAGTGAGAGAATGGGCCGCTCTCAGGAGTGTGTGTGTGTGTGTGTTCACTTCTACACACATTAGTGAGAGAATGGGCCGCTCTCAGGAGTGTGTGTGTTTGTGTGTTCACTTCTACACACATTAGTGAGAGAATGGGCCGCTCTCAGGAGCTCAGAGAACTCAAGTGTGGGGCCGTAATCGGTGGAGCCTGTGCAATAAGTCCAAATATTACACTAAATATTCCACACTCAACTGTTACAAAGTGGAAGCAATTGGGAACAACAGCAACTCAGTCACAGAGCGGGGTCAGCGCATGCTGAGGGTCACAGAGCGGGGTCAGCGCATGCTGAGGGTCACAGAGCGGGGTCAGCGCATGCTGAGGGTCACAGAGCGGGGTCAGCGCATGCTGAGGGTCACAGAGCGGGGTCAGCGCATGCTGAGGGTCAGAGCGGGGTCAGCACATGCTGAGGGTCACAGAGCGGGGTCAGCGCATGCTGAGGGTCACAGAGCGGGGTCAGCGCATGCTGAGGGTCAAAGAGCGGGGTCAGCGCATGCTGAGGGTCACAGAGCGGGGTCAGCGCATGCTGAGGGTCACAGAGCGGGGTCAGCGCATGCTGAGGGTCACAGAGCGGGGTCAGCGCATGCTGAGGGTCACAGAGCGGGGTCAGCGCATGCTGAGGGTCACAGAGCGGGGTCAGCTCATGCTGAGGGTCACAGAAGTCGCCAACTTTCTGCAGAGTCAAGAGCTCCAGACCTCCAAACTTCTGTGGCCTTCAGATGAGCTCAAGAACAGTGTGTAGAGCTTCATGGAATGGGTTTCCATGGCCGAGCAGCTCATCCAAGCCGCACATCACCAAGTGCAATGCAAAGCGTGGGATGCAGTGGGGTAAAGTGCGCCGCCACTGGACTCTAGAGCAGTGGAGACGTGTTCTCTGAGTGACCAATCACGCTTCTCTGTCTGACAATCCCATGGACGAGTCTGGGTTTGGCGGTTGCCAGGAGAACGGGACTTGCCTGACTTGGGATTATGGGGTGGGGTTGGCCCCTTAGTTCCAGTCCCTCTTAAAGGGACAGTTCACCCAAAAATGAAAATTCTGTCATCATTTACTCACCCTCAAGTTGTTCAAAACCTGTATGAGTTTATTTCTTGTGTTGAACACAAAAGAAGATATTTAGAAGAATGTTTCTAACCAAGCAGATTGAGCAACCATTGACTACCATAGTACGGGGAAATAATACTATGGTAGTCAATGGTTGCTCTCTCTGCTTGGTTAGAAACATTCTTCAAAATATCTTCTTTTGTGTTCAACACAAGAAATAAACTCATACAGGTTTGGAACAACTTGAGGGAAAGTAAATGATTTTTGGGTGAACTATCCCGTTAATGCTTCACCAAGACATTTTGGACAATTTCATGCTCCTGACTTTGTGGGCTCAGTTTGTGGACGGCCCCTTCCTGTCCCAGCATGACTGCTCCAGTGCTCAAAGCGTCTCCATAAAGACATGGATGAGGAGTTTGGTGGAGGAACTGGAGTCCTGACCTCAACCCGATAGAACAGCTTTGGGATGAATTAGAGCGGAGACTGAGAGCCAGGCCTTCTCGTCCAACATCACAAATGAAGAATCCCCATAAACACACTCCTAAACCTTGAGGAAAGAAGAGCAGAAGCTGTTAGAGCGACTCCATATTAAACCCTACGGATTGAGAATGGGAAGCTCATGTGTGTGTGAAGGCAGGCGTGTATATTAAATGTGTTTTGCTTGTTTTGCTCTGGGTGAATGTTGTTTGATCTCAGCTCTGTGTGACTTGAGCGGATGAATCCCAGCTGATGTCATGCTGTGTGTGATCATGTGTCCCATCAGGCTTCGACGGACACACAGCTGAGGAAACTGGAGGATCTGCTGTGTGACGCCAACGCCAGGAATGAAGACCTGCAGAAGACCATCAGTGAGGTCACAGCAGCCAAGAACAGACTCACAGGTGGCGCTCTTATCCTTCCCTCACACTTTATAACAAATGATTTCCTTATGAGTGAAAATGAGCCGAAGCCTTGAAATTATTATTATTTATAATCGTTCCCCATACTTTAGTTTACATCTTAGACGAGTGAAATCATGATTTGCTGTTAAAGCAAAAAGATTTGTTCAAAAACACTGATTCATCCAGGAATGAAACAAGTGAAGTCTTTATGAGTGAGTCATTGAATCATTCATTCAAGAGATTTGTTCAAAAACACTGATTCATCCAGAAATTACACAAGTGAGTCTTTATGAGTGAGTCATTGAATTATTCACTCAAGAGATTCGTTCAAAAAAACTGATTCATCCAGGAATGAAACAAGTTAAGTCTTTATGAGTGAGTCATTGAATCATTCACTCAAGAGATTTGCTCAAAAACACTGATTCATTCAGAAATTACACAAGTGAGTCTTTATGAGTGAGTCATTGAATCATTCACTGAAGATATTTGTTCAAAAACACTGATTCATCCAGTAATGAAACAAGTGATGTCTTTATGAGTGAGTCATTGAATCATTCACTCAAGAGATTCGTTCACAAACACTTTAGGAGCTGATGCTTTTAGGGGAGGGAATGTTTTCATTCTAGAGAGCATTTGATTGGTCAACAGTTTGAGTGCAGGATGAGATCCAGCAGTGTAGCTTCAGTACGAACAGACATGAACTAAAGCCTCAAAACTCCAGCGCTTATGTCTAATGTGTGTGCTGCTCTGGTTAACTGGTCTGATGCTGCCCAGATCTGCTGTTGATAGAGTTTTAAGGGTTCAACCTTGCCTTTGCAGCTGAAAACAACGAGCTGGCGAGGCAGATGGAGGAGGTGGAGAACAAGGGCACGCACCTGAGCCGATCCAGAACCCTGCTGATGTCCCAACACGAGGAGCTCAAGAAGCAGTTTGATGAAGAGGTCAAGGTGTGTGTGTGTGTGTGTGTGTGTGTGATCGGACTCTGGTGAGGATCCCGCAGGTCTGTGAGTGATGTATAACTGTGTGGTCAGGCCAAAGCGGTGTTGAGCGGGAGTCTGTCTGCGGTGCGGCAGGAGAGCGATGTGTTGAAGGAGCAGCTGGAGGAGGAGATGGAGAGCAAACAGGAGCTGCAGCGGCTCGTCTCCAAACTCAACAGTGAGGTCACACACTGGAGGAGCCGCCTCGAGGCCGACACCATCCAGCACTGCGACGAACTGGAGGAAGCCAAGTATGCAATAACATACTGACACACGCAAAGAGATTCGCTCAAAAACACTGATTCATTCAGTCATGAAACAAGTCTTTATGACTGAGTCATTGACTCTTTCATTCAAGAGATTTGCTCAAAATCACTGATTCATTCAGTAATTAAACAAGTCTTTATGAGTGAGTCATTGTATCATTCATTCAAGAGATTTATTCAAAAACACTGATTCATCCAGTCATGACACAAGTCTTTATGAGTGAGTCATTGAATCATTCATTCAAGAGATTCGCTCAAAAACATTGATTCATTCAGTCATGACACAAGTCTTTATGAGTGAGTCATTGAATCATTCATTCAAGAGATTCGCTCAAAAACACTGATTCATCCAGGAATGAAACAAGTGAAGTCTTTATGAGTGAGTCAGTGAATCATTCACTCAAGAGATTCATTCAAAAACACTGATTCATCCAGTCATGAAACAAGTGAAGTCTTTATGAGTGAGTCATTGAATCATTCATTCAAGAGATTCGCTCCAAAACATTGATTCATCCAGTCATGACACAAGTCTTTATGAGTGAGTCATTGAATCATTCATTCAAGAGATTCGCTCAAAAACACTGATTCATCCAGGAATGAAACAAGTGAAGTCTTTATGAGTGAGTCAGTGAATCATTCACTCAAGAGATTCATTCAAAAACACTGATTCATCCAGTCATGAAACAAGTGAAGTCTTTGAGTGAGTCATTGAATCATTCATTCAAGAGATTCGCTCAAAAACACTGATTCATCCAGTCATGAAACAAGTGAAGTCTTTATGAGTGAGTCATTGAATCATTCATTCAAGAGATTCGTTCAAAAACACTGATTCATCCAGGAGTGAAACAAGAGAAGTCTTTATGAGTGAGTCATTGAATCATTCATTCAAGAAATTCGCTCAAACACACTGATTCATCCAGTAATGAAACAAGTGAAGTCTTTATGAGTGAGTCAGTGAATCATTCACTCAAGAGATTCGCTCAAAAACACTGATTCATCCAGTAATGAAACAAGTGGAGTCTTTATGAGTGAGTCAGTGAATCATTCACTCAAGAGATTCGCTCAAAAACACTGATTCATCCAGTAATGAAACAAGTGGAGTCTTTATGAGTGAGTCATTAAATCATTCCCTCAAGAGACTTCAGAGTGTGTGTAACGAGTGTGTGTTGCAGGAAGAAGCTGTCGGTGCGACTGCAGGAGGCGGAGGAGGCGGTGGAGGCCACGCAGGCCAAGTGCTCCAGCCTGGAGAAAACCAAGCAGAGGCTGCAGGGAGAGGTGGAGGAGCTGTGTGTGGATCTGGAGAAGGTAAGAGCCAGAGATCTGTCTATCTATCCATCCATAGATCCATCCATACATCCATCCATACATCTATCCATCCATCCATCCATTCATCCATCCATCCATCCATACATGCATATATCCATACATCCATCCATACATCCATCATGCATATATCCATACATCCATAAATCTATCCATCCATACATCTATCCATCCATCCATCCATTCATCCATCCATCCATCCATCCATACATGCATATATCCATACATCCATCCATACATCCATCATGCATATATCCATACATCCATAAATCTATCCATACATCCATCCATACATACATCCACACATCCATCCATACATCTATCCATCCATCCATCCATCCATCCATCCATCCATAGATCCATCCATACATCTATCCATACATCCATCCATACATCTATCCATCCATCCATCCATCATGCATATATCCATACATCCATAAATCTATCCATACATCCATCCATATATACATCCATACATACATCTATCCATCCATCCATCCATACATGCATATATCCATACATCCATCCATACATCCATCCATACATCCATCATGCATATATCCATACATCCATAAATCTATCCATACATCCATCCATCCATCCATCCATCCATCCATCCATACATCCATCTATACATCCATCAATCCATACATCCATCCATACATCCATCCATACATCTATCTATCCATCCATACATCCATACATCCATCCATCCATACATACATATATCCATACATCTATCCATATATCCATCCATACATCCATCCATACATACATCTATCCATACATCCATCCATACGTATATCCATACATCCATCCATCCATTCATCCACATCCATACATACATACATCCATCCATACAACCATCTATCCATACATATATCAATACATCCATCCATACATCCATCCATCCATACATATATCCATACATACATCCATCCATACATCCATGCATACATCCATCCATACATC
>JARQWZ010002236.1:185000-220000 GCA_033150135.1 Gobio occitaniae | reverse complement strand
CAGCCAACGACAAGGCCAAGAGGTCAGCCTGCGAAGCAGCACGTGTGGCGGAGGAGCTGCGGGTGGAGCAGGAGCACGTCTCACACCTGGAGCGGGTCAAGAAGAGCCTGGAGCAGCAGATCCGGGACGCCAGCGGCCGGCTGGAGGAGGCCGAGCACACGCTCATGAAGGGAGGCAAGAAGATCCTGCAGAAGCTGGAGGCCCGGGTATGAGGATTACAGCAGGAGATGAGCTCAGACGACACGAAGGGTCATCGATATGAGGAGAAATCATAATCATGACATACTAAATCAGGTTTATCAGGTCAAAATTGACATATAAGGTCATCGATATGAGGAAATATCATTATTATGACATACTAAATCTGATTTATGAGGTCAAAATTGACATAAAAGGTCATTGATATGATGAACAATCATAATTATGACATACTAAATCAGGTTTATCAGGTCAAAATTGACATAAAAGGTCTTTGATATGAGGAAAAATCATAATTATGACATACTAGATCAGGTTTATCAGGTCAAAATTGACATAAAAGGTCATTGATATGAGGAAAAATCATTATTATGACATACTAAATCAGGTTTATCAGGTCAAAATTGACATAAAAGGTCTTTGATATGAGGAAAAATCATAATTATGACATACTAGATCAGGTTTATCAGGTCAAAATTGACATATAAGGTCATCGATATGAGGAAATATCATTATTATGACATTCTAAATCTGGTTTATCAGGTCAAAATTGACATAAAAGGTCATTGATATGAGGAAAAATCATAATTATGACATACTAAATCAGGTTTATCAGGTCAAAATTGACATATAAGGTCATCGATATGAGGAAATATCATTATTATGACATACTAAATCTGATTTATGAGGTCAAAATTGACATAAAAGGTCATTGATATGAGGAAAAATCATAATTATGACATACTAAATCTGATTTATGAGGTCAAAATTGACATAAAAGGTCATTGATATGATGAACAATCATAATTATGACATACTAAATCTGATTTATGAGGTCAAAATTGACACAAAAGGTCATTGATATGAGGAAAAATCATTATTATGAAATACTAAATTGATTTATGAGGTCAAAATTGACATAAAAGGTCATTGATATGAGGAAAAATCATTATAATGACATATTAAATCTGATTTATGAGGTCAAAATTGACATAAAAGGTCATTGATATGAGGAAAAATCATAATTATGACATACTAAATCTGATTTATGAGGTCAAAATTGACATAAAAGGTCATTGATATGAGGAAAAATCATTATTATGACATGCTAAATCTGATTTATGAGGTCAAAATTGACATAAAAGGTCATTGATATGAGGAAAAATCATAATCATGACATACTAAATCAGGTTTATCAGGTCAAAATTGACATAAAAGGTCTTTGATATGAGGAAAAATCATAATCATGACATACTAAATCAGGTTTATCAGGTCAAAATTGACATAAAAGGTCATCAATATGAGGAAATATCATAATTATGACATACTAAATCTGATTTATGAGGTCAAAATTGACATAAAAGGTCATTGATATGATGAACAATCATAATTATGACATACTAAATCAGGTTTATCAGGTCAAAATTGACATAAAAGGTCTTTGATATGAGGAAAAATCATAATTATGACATACTAGATCAGGTTTATCAGGTCAAAATTGACATAAAAGGTCATTGATATGAGGAAAAATCATTATTATGACATACTAAATCAGGTTTATCAGGTCAAAATTGACATAAAAGGTCTTTGATATGAGGAAAAATCATAATTATGACATACTAGATCAGGTTTATCAGGTCAAAATTGACATATAAGGTCATCGATATGAGGAAATATCATTATTATGACATTCTAAATCTGATTTATGAGGTCAAAATTGACATATAAGGTCATCAATATGAGGAAATATCATAATTATGACATACTAAATCAGGTTTATGAGGTCAAAATTGACATAAAAGGTCATTGATATGAGGAAAAATCATTATTATGACATACTAAATCTGATTTACGAGGTCAAAATTGACATAAAAGGTCATTGATATGATGAACAATCATAATTATGACATACTAAATCAGGTTTATCAGGTCAAAATTGACATAAAAGGTCTTTGATATGAGGAAAAATCATAATTATGACATACTAAATCAGGTTTATCAGGTCAAAATTGACATAAAAGGTCTTTGATATGATGAAAAATCATAATTATGACATACTAGATCAGGTTTATCAGGTCAAAATTGACATAAAAGGTCATTGATATGAGGAAAAATCATAATTATGACATACTAAATCAGGTTTATCAGGTCAAAATTGACATAAAAGGTCTTTGATATGAGGAAAAATCATAATTATGACATACTAGATCAGGTTTATCAGGTCAAAATTGACATATAAGGTCATCGATATGAGGAAATATCATTATTATGACATACTAAATCTGATTTATGAGGTCAAAATTGACATAAAAGGTCATTGATATGATGAACAATCATAATTATGACAAACTAAATCAGGTTTATGAGGTCAAAATTGACATAAAAGGTCATTGATATGAGGAAAAATCATTATTATGACATACTAAATCTGATTTATGAGGTCAAAATTGACATAAAAGGTCATTGATATGAGGAAAAATCATAATCATGACATACTAAATCAGGTTTATCAGGTCAAAATTGACATATAAGGTCATCGATATGAGGAAATATCATTATTATGACATACTAAATCAGGTTTATCAGGTCAAAATTGACATAAAAGGTCATTGATATGAGGAAAAATCATAATTATGACATACTAAATCAGGTTTATCAGGTCAAAATTGACATATAAGGTCATCGATATGAGGAAATATCATTATTATGACATACTAAATCTGATTTATGAGGTCAAAATTGACATAAAAGGTCATTGATATGAGGAAAAATCATAATTATGACATACTAAATCAGGTTTATCAGGTCAAAATTGACATATAAGGTCATCGATATGAGGAAATATCATTATTATGACATACTAAATCTGATTTATGAGGTCAAAATTGACATAAAAGGTCATTGATATGAGGAAAAATCATAATTATGACATACTAAATCTGATTTATGAGGTCAAAATTGACATAAAAGGTCATTGATATGATGAACAATCATAATTATGACATACTAAATCTGATTTATGAGGTCAAAATTGACACAAAAGGTCATTGATATGAGGAAAAATCATTATTATGAAATACTAAATTGATTTATGAGGTCAAAATTGACATAAAAGGTCATTGATATGAGGAAAAATCATTATAATGACATATTAAATCTGATTTATGAGGTCAAAATTGACATAAAAGGTCATTGATATGAGGAAAAATCATAATTATGACATACTAAATCTGATTTATGAGGTCAAAATTGACATAAAAGGTCATTGATATGAGGAAAAATCATTATTATGACATACTAAATCTGATTTATGAGGTCAAAATTGACATAAAAGGTCATTGATATGAGGAAAAATCATAATCATGACATACTAGATCAGGTTTATCAGGTCAAAATTGACATATAAGGTCATCGATATGAGGAAATATCATTATTATGACATTCTAAATCTGATTTATGAGGTCAAAATTGACATATAAGGTCATCAATATGAGGAAATATCATAATTATGACATACTAAATCAGGTTTATGAGGTCAAAATTGACATAAAAGGTCATTGATATGAGGAAAAATCATTATTATGACATACTAAATCTGATTTACGAGGTCAAAATTGACATAAAAGGTCATTGATATGATGAACAATCATAATTATGACATACTAAATCAGGTTTATCAGGTCAAAATTGACATAAAAGGTCTTTGATATGAGGAAAAATCATAATTATGACATACTAAATCAGGTTTATCAGGTCAAAATTGACATAAAAGGTCTTTGATATGATGAAAAATCATAATTATGACATACTAGATCAGGTTTATCAGGTCAAAATTGACATAAAAGGTCATTGATATGAGGAAAAATCATAATTATGACATACTAAATCAGGTTTATCAGGTCAAAATTGACATAAAAGGTCTTTGATATGAGGAAAAATCATAATTATGACATACTAGATCAGGTTTATCAGGTCAAAATTGACATATAAGGTCATCGATATGAGGAAATATCATTATTATGACATACTAAATCTGATTTATGAGGTCAAAATTGACATAAAAGGTCATTGATATGATGAACAATCATAATTATGACAAACTAAATCAGGTTTATGAGGTCAAAATTGACATAAAAGGTCATTGATATGAGGAAAAATCATTATTATGACATACTAAATCTGATTTATGAGGTCAAAATTGACATAAAAGGTCATTGATATGAGGAAAAATCATAATCATGACATACTAAATCAGGTTTATCAGGTCAAAATTGACATATAAGGTCATCGATATGAGGAAATATCATTATTATGACATACTAAATCAGGTTTATCAGGTCAAAATTGACATAAAAGGTCATTGATATGAGGAAAAATCATAATTATGACATACTAAATCAGGTTTATCAGGTCAAAATTGACATATAAGGTCATCGATATGAGGAAATATCATTATTATGACATACTAAATCTGATTTATGAGGTCAAAATTGACATAAAAGGTCATTGATATGAGGAAAAATCATAATTATGACATACTAAATCAGGTTTATCAGGTCAAAATTGACATATAAGGTCATCGATATGAGGAAATATCATTATTATGACATACTAAATCTGATTTATGAGGTCAAAATTGACATAAAAGGTCATTGATATGAGGAAAAATCATAATTATGACATACTAAATCTGATTTATGAGGTCAAAATTGACATAAAAGGTCATTGATATGATGAACAATCATAATTATGACATACTAAATCTGATTTATGAGGTCAAAATTGACATAAAAGGTCATTGATATGATGAACAATCATAATTATGACATACTAAATCTGATTTATGAGGTCAAAATTGACACAAAAGGTCATTGATATGAGGAAAAATCATTATTATGAAATACTAAATTGATTTATGAGGTCAAAATTGACATAAAAGGTCATTGATATGAGGAAAAATCATTATAATGACATATTAAATCTGATTTATGAGGTCAAAATTGACATAAAAGGTCATTGATATGAGGAAAAATCATAATTATGACATACTAAATCTGATTTATGAGGTCAAAATTGACATAAAAGGTCATTGATATGAGGAAAAATCATTATTATGACATACTAAATCTGATTTATGAGGTCAAAATTGACATAAAAGGTCATTGATATGAGGAAAAATCATAATCATGACATACTAAATCAGGTTTATCAGGTCAAAATTGACATATAAGGTCATCGATATGAGGAAATATCATTATTATGACATACTAAATCAGGTTTATCAGGTCAAAATTGACATAAAAGGTCATTGATATGAGGAAAAATCATAATTATGACATACTAAATCAGGTTTATCAGGTCAAAATTGACATATAAGGTCATCGATATGAGGAAATATCATTATTATGACATACTAAATCTGATTTATGAGGTCAAAATTGACATAAAAGGTCATTGATATGAGGAAAAATCATAATTATGACATACTAAATCAGGTTTATCAGGTCAAAATTGACATATAAGGTCATCGATATGAGGAAATATCATTATTATGACATACTAAATCTGATTTATGAGGTCAAAATTGACATAAAAGGTCATTGATATGAGGAAAAATCATAATTATGACATACTAAATCTGATTTATGAGGTCAAAATTGACATAAAAGGTCATTGATATGATGAACAATCATAATTATGACATACTAAATCTGATTTATGAGGTCAAAATTGACATAAAAGGTCATTGATATGATGAACAATCATAATTATGACATACTAAATCAGGTTTATCAGGTCAAAATTGACATAAAAGGTCTTTGATATGAGGAAAAATCATAATTATGACATACTAGATCAGGTTTATCAGGTCAAAATTGACATAAAAGGTCATTGATATGAGGAAAAATCATTATTATGACATACTAAATCAGGTTTATCAGGTCAAAATTGACATAAAAGGTCTTTGATATGAGGAAAAATCATAATTATGACATACTAGATCAGGTTTATCAGGTCAAAATTGACATATAAGGTCATCGATATGAGGAAATATCATTATTATGACATTCTAAATCTGATTTATGAGGTCAAAATTGACATATAAGGTCATCAATATGAGGAAATATCATAATTATGACATACTAAATCAGGTTTATGAGGTCAAAATTGACATAAAAGGTCATTGATATGAGGAAAAATCATTATTATGACATACTAAATCTGATTTACGAGGTCAAAATTGACATAAAAGGTCATTGATATGATGAACAATCATAATTATGACATACTAAATCAGGTTTATCAGGTCAAAATTGACATAAAAGGTCTTTGATATGAGGAAAAATCATAATTATGACATACTAAATCAGGTTTATCAGGTCAAAATTGACATAAAAGGTCTTTGATATGATGAAAAATCATAATTATGACATACTAGATCAGGTTTATCAGGTCAAAATTGACATAAAAGGTCATTGATATGAGGAAAAATCATAATTATGACATACTAAATCAGGTTTATCAGGTCAAAATTGACATAAAAGGTCTTTGATATGAGGAAAAATCATAATTATGACATACTAGATCAGGTTTATCAGGTCAAAATTGACATATAAGGTCATCGATATGAGGAAATATCATTATTATGACATACTAAATCTGATTTATGAGGTCAAAATTGACATAAAAGGTCATTGATATGATGAACAATCATAATTATGACAAACTAAATCAGGTTTATGAGGTCAAAATTGACATAAAAGGTCATTGATATGAGGAAAAATCATTATTATGACATACTAAATCTGATTTATGAGGTCAAAATTGACATAAAAGGTCATTGATATGAGGAAAAATCATAATCATGACATACTAAATCAGGTTTATCAGGTCAAAATTGACATATAAGGTCATCGATATGAGGAAATATCATTATTATGACATACTAAATCAGGTTTATCAGGTCAAAATTGACATAAAAGGTCATTGATATGAGGAAAAATCATAATTATGACATACTAAATCAGGTTTATCAGGTCAAAATTGACATATAAGGTCATCGATATGAGGAAATATCATTATTATGACATACTAAATCTGATTTATGAGGTCAAAATTGACATAAAAGGTCATTGATATGAGGAAAAATCATAATTATGACATACTAAATCAGGTTTATCAGGTCAAAATTGACATATAAGGTCATCGATATGAGGAAATATCATTATTATGACATACTAAATCTGATTTATGAGGTCAAAATTGACATAAAAGGTCATTGATATGAGGAAAAATCATAATTATGACATACTAAATCTGATTTATGAGGTCAAAATTGACATAAAAGGTCATTGATATGATGAACAATCATAATTATGACATACTAAATCTGATTTATGAGGTCAAAATTGACACAAAAGGTCATTGATATGAGGAAAAATCATTATTATGAAATACTAAATTGATTTATGAGGTCAAAATTGACATAAAAGGTCATTGATATGAGGAAAAATCATTATAATGACATATTAAATCTGATTTATGAGGTCAAAATTGACATAAAAGGTCATTGATATGAGGAAAAATCATAATTATGACATACTAAATCTGATTTATGAGGTCAAAATTGACATAAAAGGTCATTGATATGAGGAAAAATCATTATTATGACATACTAAATCTGATTTATGAGGTCAAAATTGACATAAAAGGTCATTGATATGAGGAAAAATCATAATCATGACATACTAAATCAGGTTTATCAGGTCAAAATTGACATATAAGGTCATCGATATGAGGAAATATCATTATTATGACATACTAAATCAGGTTTATCAGGTCAAAATTGACATAAAAGGTCATTGATATGAGGAAAAATCATAATTATGACATACTAAATCAGGTTTATCAGGTCAAAATTGACATATAAGGTCATCGATATGAGGAAATATCATTATTATGACATACTAAATCTGATTTATGAGGTCAAAATTGACATAAAAGGTCATTGATATGAGGAAAAATCATAATTATGACATACTAAATCAGGTTTATCAGGTCAAAATTGACATATAAGGTCATCGATATGAGGAAATATCATTATTATGACATACTAAATCTGATTTATGAGGTCAAAATTGACATAAAAGGTCATTGATATGAGGAAAAATCATAATTATGACATACTAAATCTGATTTATGAGGTCAAAATTGACATAAAAGGTCATTGATATGATGAACAATCATAATTATGACATACTAAATCTGATTTATGAGGTCAAAATTGACACAAAAGGTCATTGATATGAGGAAAAATCATTATTATGAAATACTAAATTGATTTATGAGGTCAAAATTGACATAAAAGGTCATTGATATGAGGAAAAATCATTATAATGACATATTAAATCTGATTTATGAGGTCAAAATTGACATAAAAGGTCATTGATATGAGGAAAAATCATAATTATGACATACTAAATCTGATTTATGAGGTCAAAATTGACATAAAAGGTCATTGATATGAGGAAAAATCATTATTATGACATACTAAATCTGATTTATGAGGTCAAAATTGACATAAAAGGTCATTGATATGATGAAAAATCATTATAATGACATACTAAATCTGATTTATGAGGTCAAAATTGACATAAAAGGTCATTGATATGATGAAAAATCATTATTATGACATACTAAATCAGGTTTATCAGGTCAAAATGGACATAAAAGGTCATTGATATGAGGAAAAATCATAATTATGACATACTAAATCAGGTTTATCAGGTCAAAATTGACATAAAAGGTCATTGATATGAGGAAAAATCATAATTATGACATACTAAATCAGGTTTATCAGGTCAAAATTGACATATAAGGTCATCGATATGAGGAAATATCATTATTATGACATACTAAATCAGGTTTATCAGGTCAAAATTGACATAAAAGGTCATTGATATGATGAAAAATCATTATTATGACATACTAAATCTGATTTATGAGGTCAAAATTTACATAAAAGGTCATTGATATGAGGAAAAATCATTATTATGACAAACTAAATAAGGTTTATGAGGTCAAAATCGCAATAAAAAAATCATTGATATGATGTAAAATCATAATTATGACTAAATCAGGTTTATGAGGTCAAAATTGCCATAAAAGGTCATTGATATGAGGAAAAATCATTATTATGACATACTAAATCAGGTTTATGAGGTCAAAATTGACATAAAAGGTCATTGATATGAGGAAAAATCATTATTATGACATACTAAATCAGGTTTATGAGGTCAAAATTGACATAAAAGGTCATTGATATGAGGAAAAATCATTATTATGACATACTAAATCAGGTTTATGAGGTCAAAATTGACACATAAAGTCATTGATATGAGGGAAAATCATTATTATGACATACTAAATCTGATTTATGAGGTCAAAATTGACACAAAAGGTCATTGATATGAGGAAAAATCATTATTATGACATACTAAATCAGGTTTTATGAGGTCAAAATTGACATATAAGGTCATTGATATGAGGAAAAATCATTATGACATACTAAATCAGGTTTATCAGGTCAAAATTGACATAAAAGGTCATTGATATGATGAAAAATTATAATTATGACATACTAAATCAGATTTATGAGGTCAAAATTTACATAAAAGGTCATTGATATGAGGAAAAATCATTATTATGACATACTAAATAAGGTTTATGAGGTCAAAATCGCAATAAAAAATCATTGATATGATGTAAAATCATAATTATGACTAAATCAGGTTTATGAGGTCAAAATTGCCATAAAAGGTCATTGATATTGATATGAGGAAAAATCATTATTATGACATACTAAATCAGGTTTATGAGGTCAAAATTGACATATAAGGTCATTGATATGATGAAAAATCATAATTATGACATACTAAATTATATTAATAAAGTCAAAATTGCCATAAAATGTCATTGATATGATGAAAAATCATAATTATGACATACTAAATCTGATTTATGAGGTCAAAATTGACATAAAAGGTCATTGATATGAGGAAAATCATTATTATGACATACTAAATCATATTAATAAAGTCAAAATGGACATAAAAGTGATTGATATGATGAAAAATCATAATTATGGCATACTAAATCAGATTTATGAGATTAAATCAAAGTTGACATAAAATGTCATTTATATGTTCAAAAGTAATAATTATGACATACCAAGTCAAGTAATTTCGTAATTATGACTTTTATGACTATAACTTTTATGCCGTAATTATGAATTTTTATCTTAGTTACTTTTATCTAAATTATGACATACTAAATCAGGTCAAAATAAACATAAAATGTCTTAAATATGATCATTTGAAATCAATGAAACGTCATAATTCTGACGTAAAAAGTTGAAACTATGCAGTGATTTTTATGAGATTTTATCAAAGCATGATTTTTTTCTTATGTTGTGAAAATGGCATTCCATTCTTTCAGCAGTTCAGATATTCTGAATGAGCAGTAGTCGGTTTATAAATGATGTGTCAGTGCTCTCTCTGTGTGTAATCCTGCAGGTGAAGGAGCTGGAGCTGGAGCTGGACGCCGAGCAGAAGAGACACGGCGAGACACTGAAGAACCTGCGCAAGAACGAGCGCCGTCTGAAGGAGCTGCTCTTCCAGACGGAGGAGGACCAGAAGAACCAGCAGAGGATGCAGGAGCTGGTGGAGAGACTGCAGTTGAAGATGAGAGCCTACAAAAGACAAGTGGAGGAGGCGGTAGGACACTCTGCTGCTGCAGCATAAACCAGCACTAACCAGCATAAACCAGCACTTACCAGCACTAACCAGCATAAACCAGCACTAACCAGCATAAACCAGCGCTAACCAGCATAAACCGGCACTAACCAGCATAAACCAGCATAAACAAGCACTTACCAGCATAAACCAGCACTAACCAGCATAAACAGGGACTAACCAGCACAAACTGGCACTAACCAGCAGCACTAACCAGCATAAACTGGCACTAACCAGCATAAACCAGCACTTACCAGCATAAACCAGCACTAACCAGCATAAACCAGCATAAACAGGGACTAACCAGCACAAACTGGCACTAACCAGCAGCACTAACCAGCATAAACTGGCACTAACCAGCATAAACCAGCACTAACCAGCACTAACTGGCACTTACCAGCATAAACCAGCATAAACCAGCACTAACCAGCATAAACAGGGACTAACCAGCAAACTGGCACTAACCAGCAGCACCAACCAGCATAAACTGGCACTAACCAGCATAAACCAGCACTAACCAGCACTAACCAGCACAAACTGGCACTAACCAGCATAAACCAGCGCTAACCAGCATAAACCAGCACTAACCAGCATAAACCGGCACTAACCAGCGTAAACTGGCACTAACCAGCATAAACCAGCACTAACCAGCATAAACCAGCACTAATTAGCATAAACTGGCACTAACCAGCCCTAACCAGCAGCACTAACCAGCATAAACTGACACTAACAAGCATAAACCAGCACTAACTAGCATAAACTGGCACTAACCAGCATAAACTGGCACTAACCAGCACTAACCAGCATAAACTGGCACTAACCAGCAGCACTAACCAGAATAAACTGGCACTAACCAGCAGCACTAACCAGCATAAACTGGCACTAACCAGCATAAACCAGCACTAACCAGCATAAACTGGCACTAACCAGCAACACTAACCAGCATAAACTGGCACTAACCAGCAGCACTAACCAGCATAAAGTGGCACTAACCAGCAGCACTAACCAGCATACACTGGCACTAACCAGCATAGACCAGCACTAACCAGCATAAACAGGCACTAACCAGCATAAACTGGCACTAACCAGCATAGACCAGCACTAACCAGCATAAACAGGCACTAACCAGCATAGACCAGCACTAACCAGCATAAACTAGCACTAACCAGCATAAACTGGCACTAACCAGCATAAACCAGCACTAACCAGCATAAACTAGCACTAACCAGCATAAACTGGCACTAACCAGCAGCACTAACCAGCATAAACTAGCACTAACCAGCATAAACTGGCACTAACCAGCAGCACTAACCAGCATAAACTAGAT
Organism: Gobio occitaniae; assembly: GCA_033150135.1. Lineage (NCBI taxonomy): Eukaryota > Metazoa > Chordata > Actinopteri > Cypriniformes > Gobionidae > Gobio > Gobio occitaniae. Next base: position 207,682 of record JARQWZ010002236.1, on the reverse strand, counting down.
CTAACCAGCATAAACTGGTTATAAACCAGCAGCACTAACCAGCATAAACCAGCATAAACTGGCACTAACCAGCAGCACTAACCAGCATAAACTAGCACTAACCAGCTTAAACTGGCACTAACTTTGTTGAAAGTGTCATTTTGTCAATTTGTCATAACTATAAACTTTTATGTCATAATTATGACTCATCTCAATTATGACAAGTCAAAAGGTTTTTTTTTTAAAATAATTTTGTAAATGTTGTATTATTTGTATTATGATCATGAATATATCATCTGGAGAGTTTCTCAGCGCTTGACTTGTCACTGCCTTATTCCAAAATGGATTCAATTCATTATTTTCCTCAGAATTCTACAAACAATGCCCCATAATGACAACGTGATAGAAACTTGTTTGGAATCTTTGCAAATGTATTAAAAATAAAAAATGGAAACGATCCCATGTCCATCAGTATCTCAGCCTTTGCTCAATCCCAGCCTCAGGTGTTTGTGAGTTTGATGCTGAAGCTCGGCTGTGTTTGGGCAGTTCCTCCCGTTCTTCAGTGCAGGATCTCTCGAGCTCCATCAGGATGGATGGGGAAGGTCTGCCATGTTCAGATCTCCAGAGATGCTCAATCGGGTTCTGGGCTCTGGCTGGGCCACTCAAGCACATTCCCAGAGTCGTCCCGGAGCCACTCCTGTATTCTCTTGGCTGAGCTTCGGGTCGTTGTCCTGTTGATGAACCTTCACCCCAGTCTGAGGTCCAGATTGCTCTGGAGCAGGTCTTCATCGGGGATTCATCTTTCCCTGATCCTGACCAGTGTCCCAGTTCCTGAAACACATCCCACAGCATGAGCTGCCCCCCCATGATCACTGGAGGGATGGGATTGGCCAGAAGATGAGCGGCGCCTGGGTTCCTCCAGACATGACGAGTTCAATCTGTGTTCCTCATGATCTGAGATCCTTCAGGAGCCGTTTGGGAAACTCCAGATGGGCTGTCATGAGGAGTGTCTTCCGTCTGGCCACGCCCCCACACAGCCCTGATTGGGGGAGAGCTGCAGAGATGGCTGTTCTTCTGGAAGGTTCTCTTCTCTCAGAGAAATGCTGGAGCTCTGTTAGAGTGACCATCGGGTTCTTGACCTCCCTGACTAAGGCCCTTCTCCCCCGATCGCTCAGTTTGTCCAGCGGGAGCTCTAGGAAGAGTCCTGGGGCCAGTTTCATAAACTTAGCCATTATGTTTAGACTGTGTCTTAAGAACTAATTTGAAACACTATCAATTAGTCAAGAGGTAATCAGTCTTAGTTTTCTGATTCAAATTAGACCAATCTAACTTTTTATGTAACTGACTTTAAAAAGTTAAGAAAAGTCTTGAAGAAAAAAAATAGACGACTAATTTTTAAGACTAGTCTAAGCAGTTTATGCCCCTGGTGCTCCCAAACTTCTTCAGACGATTCCTTCATGGCTTGGTTTGAGCTCATGCACTGTTACCTGCTGGACCTTATATAGACAGGTGTGTGCCTTTCCACATCATGTCCAATCAGCTGAACTGACCACAGATGGACTCCAGTCGAGCTGTAGAAACATCTCAGGGATGATCAGTGGAACATAACAAAAAGTGAAGCGCAGAATACTTCCCGGATGCACCGTATGCCAAGGAAAGTGTTGAGTGTTGAACTGTAATCTGTGTTTCCCGGATCAGGAGGAGCAGGCCAACGTGAATCTGTCCAAGTACAGGAAGACGGTTCATGAGCTGGACGACGCAGAAGAGCGGGCCGACATCGCAGAGTCTGCGCTCACCAAGATCCGGACCAAGAACCGCGGCAGCTTCGGCAAGGGCTACTCCTCCGTGAGTGTGTGTTCTCGTCTGCACTTTAGGTCTCAGTGCTGTGTGTGTCGAGTAACGCTCCGCTCTCTCGTCTGTGTCACACGCAGGGCTACAGCACGCCCTATCCAGCGTTGGTGAGGTCACCCGGGTCAGTGGGGTCAGAGGGCAGAGGTGAGAAGGTCACGGATGACGACGAGTCCGTCAGCTCTCTCATTCCCACGTACTTGGACTCAATCAAGAAACTGATGATCGATTAGTCTTCAGTCCAGCGAGTTTTTCAAACATATAAATCTTTTTGAATCTGTTCAGTGTTACATTTACTGTTTGTAATATTCTTCATTACATGATCTTTGTGTTTCTGTTGATTTTGTCCAAAAACTCATTTATATTAATTGAAACGGAGAACAAGACACAAGAGCATCCGATTTTTATGGCATTTATGGACGCTTGTTTCCGCCACAGAATAATTGCTCGTTTTTAAGGGGGGGGGGGGGGGGGGTGAAACTCAGTTTCAGTCAGTCTCATGTCTATCTTGAGTGCCTGTAGAGTAGTATTCATGGGCGTCACTAGGCCCTTTTTAGGGGGGCTTCAGCCTAAAAAGCCCCTAAACTTCTGTCCAGCCCCCCTAAACTTCTGTCCAGTCCCCCTAAACTTCTGTCCAGCCCCCCTAAACTTCTGCCCAGCCCCCCAAACTTCTGTCCAGCCCCCCTAAACTTCTGTCCAGCCCCCCCTAAACTTCTGTCCAGCCCCCCCCAAACTTCTGTCCAGTCCCCCTAAACTTCTGTCCAGCCCCCCTAAACTTCTGAATGAATACTACCCCTTAAACTTCTTTCCAGTCCCCCTAAACTTCTGTCCAGCCCCCCTAAACTTCTGTCCAGGCCCCCTAAACTTCTGCCCAGCCACCCCAAACTTCTTTCCAGCCCCCCCTAAACTTCTACCCAGCCCTCCACACTTCTGTCCAGTCCCCTTAAACTTCTGTCCAGCCCCCCCAAACTTCTGTCCAGCGCCCCCAAACTTCTGTCCAGCCCCCCTAAACTTCTGTCCAGCCCCCCTAAAATTCTGTCCAGCCCCCCTAAACTTCTGCCCAGCTCCCCTAAACTTCTGCCCAGCCCCCCTAAAATTCTGTCCAGCTCCCCTAAAATTCTGTCCAGCCCCCCTAAACTTCTGCCCAGCCCCCCTAAAATTCTGTCCAGCACCCCTAAACTTCTGCCCAGCCCCCCTAAAATTCTGTCCAGCCCCCCTAAACTTCTGCCCAGCCCCCCTAAAATTCTGTCCAGCCCCCCTAAACTTCTGTCCAGCCCCCCTAAACTTCTGCCCAGCCCCCCTAAACTTCTGCCCAGCCCCCCTAAAATGCTGTCCAGCCCCCCTAAACTTCTGTCCAGCCACCCCAAACTTCTTTCCAGCCCCCCTAAACTTCTGTCCACAGCCCCCCTAAACTTCTCCCCAGCCCCCCTAAAATTCTGTCCAGCCCCCTTAAAATTCTGTCCAGCCCCCCTTAACTTCTCCCCAGCCCCCCTAAAATTCTGTCCAGCACCCCTAAACTTCTGTCCAGCCCCCCTAAACTTCTTGAACTTGAACCTTAATTGTTGGGACCGCTCCATCTTTCAGCATTAGACCAGCTACAAATCCGGCGTTGAACTGCCGCTTGTTCATAAACCATCGTTGCCGAAGTTCAGGGAACAAACAAAAACACTTGCACAACTCCGGAAACACAAACTCAATCCACTGTCCCATTAACGCTGGGTTCTTGGGTTGTGCAGGGTTGTCTTGCCCTGACAACCAAAAACACACTTCTTTGGTGACATTGTTGATTTCGTGAAGTCCTGTGACTGCAGCGCAGCCGCTTCCCTAAAGCATGTAATTATGCATCATTTACTGTTATTACTATGTAAGTACATGTAACATAGGCAACAATGACACATTATAACATAAAGTGTTACCAAAAGAAATGTTTTTATTTGTTATCCCGTGGCAGAAACAAGCTTCCATAGATATTAGACAGAGAAATGAGAAATGTGTCGAGTATATCCTGTATTATTCCCTCGCTCATTACATCATGTTTGCATTAGTTTTGTATTTATTGAGATACCACCTGATGACAGCTACATAAATAGAGCAAACAATGAATCAAATTTAGTAAAACATTACATTTAACATCATTTACATTAGAGAAAACATCATAAATGGTTAATATTCAGCAGTTCTTCTTCATGTGCATCAGTGATGGAGAAGCTGTACCGTCAATGACATCCAGTTTAAACATCTCCAAGCTCGTTTAGAAAAGGAGTTCACTGATGTGGTATAAAAATAAGCATTGTTCAGAATCATTTCCATGTGTCATCTGTGGCTGTCTGACTGAGTATTACTGATTTCTGTATATCTGAACAGCAAATAAACCCGTCAGATGTGCTTGTGTTTGGTCATTGAGTGTGAAGTCCGTCCGGCAGTGTGGAGCACATGAGGGGTGACTCTGAATGTTCCACCGAATAACACAATAATAAAGGTCATTGTGACTTTTATCTCACAGTTCTGTTTTTTTTTGCACAATTGCAGGTTCATATCTCACAATTCTGAGCAAAAATGCCAGACTCGTTATGAACTCGTCTTTTTTCTTGCAATTCTGACTACTTTTCGCAAGTCTGACTTTATTTATCGTAACTCTGACTATTTCTCGTAATTCTGGCTTTTTTCTCACAATTTTTCCGCTAGTCTGACTTTATTTCTTGTAACTCTGTCTTTATTTATCGCAACTCTGACTATTTCTCGCAATTATGACTTTATTTCTTGCAATTATGACTTCATCACAATTCTGACTTTTTATCTCGCAATTCAGACTTTATTGCAACTCTGACTTTATTTTTTGCAATTTTGACTTTAATTATCATAATTCTGACTTTATTTTTTCGCAACTCTGACTTTATTTCTCGTAGCTCTGACTTTATTTCTCGCAATTCTGACTACTTTTCACAACTCAGACTTTATTTTTCGCAAGTCTGACTTTATTTCTCGCAATTCTAATTTTATTTCTCGTAATTCTGACTATTTCTTCACAATTCTGACTACTTTTCACAACTCTGACCTTATTTTTCTCAACTCTGACTTTATTTTACGCAAGTCTGACTTTATTTTTCGCAATTCTGACTTTATTTCTCGTAATTCTGACTTTATTTCTTCGCAATTCTGACTACTTTTCACAACTCTGACTTTATTTTATGCAACTCTGACTTTATCTTTCACAATTTTGACTATTTCTTTAGCAATTATGACTACTTTTCACAACTCTTACTTTATTTATCGCAAGTCTGACTTTATTTCTCGCAATTCTGGCTTTATTTATCGATGACTTCATAGCAATTATGACAAATTATTTCGCAATTCAGACTTTATTGCAACTCTGACTTTATTTTTCACAATTTTGACTATTTATTGCAATTATAACTTTTTATCTAGCAATTTTGACTTTATCGCAAGACTGAATTTATTTTCCGTAACTGACTCAAAATTCAGACTTTATTTCTCGTAACTCTGTCAGAGTTGTCAAAGTCAGAATTGCACGATATAAAAATCACACAGTTCTGACTATTTTTACTCAGAATTGTGAGATTTAATCTCAGAATTGTGGTATAAAAAGTCGCAATATCCTTTATGTTTTACTCCGTGGTGGAACCGAGCGTCCATATATCCAGCAGAAGCTGCATCATGAAGTCAACACTTGTGTCTCCATGCTTCTGGTCTTGCTGTGAATGATTCATACATGTTATTATTCCAAAGGACAAAAGTATAAATTCATCAACGTGTCGCTCGGCGTCCCTTTTCCACGTCCGTTCTGGTGCGCAAGTCTTTATAATTCCTCAAACGCTCATCAATGTTCACTGTTTGGAGTATATCATCTCGTTAAGTTCATGTGGACTGGAAGCGATTGGTTAAGTTTAAATCAGTAGCAGCAGCTGCAGCATTCATACATTAGATCAGTCAATGTTCAAACGTCTGATTGCATCAGTAGATCCTGACATACACATCGGTTCTCCTGAGTGACCATATTTACACTTATTGTCCTCTCACAAATTCCGTCCAGGTCATGGTAGAAACCATAGATATCCATAATAAAGGCTAGATGTCTCGTCCGCTGCTGGCCAATGGAGGTCGACGTCCGCACCTGGCGGCCATATTGTCACACTCAGCTCGCTCACTCATTGTGTTTTAATGGTGCGTGTACTTTTTAAATAACCATAACTTGCTCAATTTTCTACCGATTTTCAAACTGTTTGGTTTGTTATAAACGTCAGAGATAGACGTATAGCCACGTTAATAACGTTTGTAAGAAAGCAAACCATTTGTAAATCCGTCAAGATTTCAGCGAGATAAGAGTATTTGTGTTCATGCAGATCACTCGCCTTACATCAGGAAATACAGAGCCCTGCATGTGACAAGATGGCCGCCAGAAAGCTTGCCTGTGACAAGATGGCCGCCAGAAAGCTTGCCTGTGACAAGATGGGCGCCAGAAAGCTCGCCTGTGACAAGATGGCCGCCAGAAAGCTCGCATATGACAAGATGGCCGCCAGAAAGCTCGCCTATGACAAGATGGCCGCCAGAAAGCTCGCCTGTGACAAGATGGCCGCAAGAAAGCTTGCCTGTGACAAGATGGCCGCCAGAAAGCTCGCCTGTGACAAGATGGCCGCAAGAAAGCTTGCCTGTGACAAGATGGCCGCCAGAAGGCTTGCCTGTGACAAGATGGCCGCCAGAAAGCTTGCCTGTGACAAGATGGCCGCCGCTGATGACGTTAGAGACTCTGCCGTAAGACATCTAGCCTTTATTATGGATATCTATGGTAGAAACCCTGGGTTCGTTCTCGCCCGTCCGCCTGGTTTGAGACGTGATGGTTCTCTTGAGTAGGGTTGTGTTCGATCTGCTGATGGAGTCAGATCTCCATATCCGCCGGCCTCAGCTCCCCCGTCTTGTGTTCCTTCACCCAGAGCTCGCGGTCGAGGGCGGGGTCGACGCTCCGCAGAAGTTTGTCCACCGGCTCGACGGTCTGCATGTGAAACATTACTCATGTCATTACTCATGATCTGCATTAGACCTCATGAATGAGTGTGAATCTCAACTCACGCCCTGGTTGAACATGTCGGTTTCGTGGCGTAGCGTTGTGTACTGACACAGGTGCTGTCTGATCATCTCCACCCGCTCCACCTCCAGCCGCTCCAGCTCCTGAGGGAAACACAGCCGAATGAGGGACATTTACTAATATACATACATCCCAGAGAGCAACATAATGACAGCCAGATCCGGCCCACATCTGCTGGTCTCAGTGTTAATTTTGACAGCAAATTTTGATTTAGTTTTAGTCATATTTTAGTCGCCTGAATTGTTTTTAGTTTTAGTCTAGTTTTAGTCGACTAAAATCTAATGAGTTTAGTTCAATTGTAATACATTAAGCATTTAAGCATCACATAACCGACTGACACTCGAACTGACATTTTGACATTATTTTGTTTTTGACATTAAAAATACACGAAAGAGCTCAATTCACTTTTTTAAAAACATCTATATAGTTTTTATAACTTTGAATTTATGTTTTAGTCAGTATATCAGGTTAAGCTAAAGCTTCAAATAAGTTTATTTATTTATTTTAATTTCAGTTAACATTTATTTAATTTCAAGTCATTAAGTTTTTTTAATGGTTTTAGTGAACTATTATAACCCTGATACTTTATTGAATATGTGTCAAATACTGGTCTTTCCTCCTGACTATGAATTAAATTGGAATTAAATGAAATACAGTTTATTGTGTAAGCAAAAACGAATATATAATGCGTGACTTTTAATGATAAACAAGCTGGAAATACAGCGGGACTCTTATTTTGAAATGTCTGCGCCTCTATTGCAGTTGCAGGAGCTCATTCAAGTTTAGATGAGGAGATCAAATATACAGTTACAACCGTCTAAAACATATTACATATATAAACATGGTAGACATTGTCATTATTCATCAGCATTAGTTCATAAACACTGGTCTGGCATAAATGTGTGTTATTGATTGAGCCGCTCTGGAGCTGGATTGGGGGTGTGTGTGTGTGTGTGTGTTATTGATTTAGCCGCTCTGGAGCTGGATTGGGTGTGTGTGTGTGTGTGTGTGTGTTATTGATTGAGCCGCTCTGGAGCTGGATTGGGTGTGTGTGTGTGTGTGTGTGTGTTATTGATTGAGCCGCTCTGGAGCTGGATTGGGTGTGTGTGTGTGTGTGTGTGTGTGTGTGTGTGTTATTGATTGAGCCGCTCTGGAGCTGGATTGGGTGTGTGTGTGTGTGTGTGTGTGTTATTGATTGAGCCGCTCTGGAGCTGGATTGGGGGTGTGTGTGTGTGTGTGTGTGTGTTATTGATTGAGCCGCTCTGGAGCTGGATTGGGGGTGTGTGAGCCTGTAGATCGTGTGTTTTCCAGAGGTTAGATCAGTTCAGATCAAATGTGTTCATCTGTTACTCAGGACATCAGTTCTGACCCCATCTCTGCCCTAATCCACCCTCACTAACATTCTCCTCTCACTTTATCTGTTGACGAAAATGACAGCAGATTTTCATCTTAGTTTTTGTCATCCAACACTAGTTTTTATTTAGTTATCATCTCGTTTTCGTCACTGAAAAAAGGTTGTTGACGAAAATCATGACGAAAAATATTCGTCAACGAAATGAACACTGGTTGGTCTAGGTATTGGCTTTATGTAAGTGTGTGTGTGTGTGTGTGTGTGTGACGGTCAGCATGAGGATCCTGATGTTCTCACCAGACTGCTGGTCACCATCTCTTCAAACCACTTGGACTGGGACTGATTGTAGAGATCAACACATCGCATCAGCTCGTCTCCTGCGCTCACACATCACACAACGTCAAGGTTAGGACACACACATTTAGCATTTTTACAAACAACTGGCATTGGCTGATGGGCAGACGAGCACATGATGGTTAAATCACCCTGACCAATGAGAGGCTCACAGAATCATGTATGGAACATCGCAGTAAATGTTTGTGGCTCATAATCTTGAGTCAGAATCACTTCATCTCTTCTCTGACGATGAGGGCGGGGCCACCTGTCACTCACATGAGATCAGCCAATAGCAAACCACCACCATCCAATCAATTCCCCACTGACACAATCAAGCCCCGCCTACATTTGCTCTTGTTTGTGAAGCGATTCACTCGATATACAGAATCAAAGACCTGCACAAACTGTGTTTCATTCGTTCAGTCGTTTTTTGATTTAATATTGAAAGTGGAAAACTGAGAAAACAGCTCGTTTTTTCATAAAAACGAAAAAACCTTGATCTTTCGTTTTTCGTTCAGGGGTAGAAAAATGAATATTCGATTTCTACAGGTGGGTGGGAATTATACGCCCCTTTCTGCTGATTGGTCAGCCGGAGATCAAACTCTTCCGTCATCAGTTCTTCCTCAGTTCCGCACAGCAGAATAAAAGTCCTGCGCTGCTACAGCTCTACGGATTATTAATGCGTTTATTGCAGCTACATTTCATATTTTCCTCATCAAACAACCAAACTACCGAATGTCTCGACACAACCCGTCCCGTATTAAGTAAACAAAATAAATAAATATTTCAAACACTAATACAAAAAGGAAAGACTAATGCGTTGCAACCAGACAACCAGAGAATATGGAATAAACTGTTAATAATAACACGTCGTTATTAAATAATGTTATTATTGACAGTCTTTTTATTCCATTGGAGAACAACAGAGATATTCAAATACATAGGCTACTCTTTTATGATAGGCTACTTCTATTTTATGATGTATGCCTTGTGTTTTATTAAAATTGATTATAGCTAATTGATATCTCAAAAGGCTGCTCGCACACAGGAATGCAACTCAAGATCTTCATTAAAGCCGTAATAACTTGACGTTTCGGTTTGTTTCTCACCAAACCCGACAGTATAGGCCTACCTTCAGAGCGCTCGGAATATATGGCTCAATTTGCATATATGGATTATGTTACGAAAACAAGGTAATAAGCATAATAATATCAAGGTAATTACCCTAGTTCACAATTCCAATAAAGTAAAAAAAAAGTAGCCATATAATAAAAAAAACATAGAAGCCTATATAAAAATAGTCTAGCCTATATTGTGCCATTTATTACAAACAACATTTATTTTAAACGCCAAGCCTAAATTAATTTTTTTGAATTGAAACTGTATTGACGTTGTGCTCGTGCATCTTTCATTCGGTCCAAAGTTTCCATATTTGCAATGTAACATTAGTATGTAAAGAAAAATGAGTTTGGAATAACAGAAAGTACTGACTGGCTCAGCCTTAATATTGTACAACAGACAAACTTAATTAAGCAGAATAAATTTTTATATGTGTGGTTTTATTTTGATTATGAACGGCTGCGATGTCAGCAAAGCCAGATCTGACATTATGTGAGCACGATGCGCCGGCGACATCACTTGAATTTTTTTCTCATTCAAAACAGTAAAATGTTTATTTTATGTGTTTACATTTTAAATTATTACAAAATGTCATGCCTTTGAAAAAACAACAACAAAAACAGGATTTAGCGCGATTTTCTGACGCACACCAGAAACATGAACTAAAATACAGCGAATACTGGACGCGCCTGCTTTAAAAAGTCAACATTTCAATTATTTAACGTTAAATGCATTATAAGTCACTTTGGAATAAATCACGTATTTATTAATGATGGAAGAGTTTGATCTTCGGCTGACCAATCAGCAGAAAGGGGCGTATAATTCCCACCCACCTGTAGAAATCGAATATTCAAACCGTTTGTTAATTTTTCTACCCCTGAACGAAAAACGAAAGATCTGGTTTTTCGTTTTTCTGAAAAAAGGAAAAAACTAGCTGTTTTCTTAGTTTTCCACTTTCAATGTTAAATAAAAAAACGGCTGAACGAATGATTCACGGATTCAGCGCGACTAACCTCTCACGAAGACTAGCAAGAGAAAAACACTATGAAGAAAACGGAGAAGAGCACTGCAAAAATGCTTGTTTCCAGTCTAAATATATACAAATTCATAAATCAAAATGATTTCACTAGATGAGTAAAATGACGTTTTCTTGTTTTCTGGAAAATAAATAAAAATGAAGGAAGTTTATGCTTAAAACCAGCAGAATGATCTGCCAATGGGGTCAGAGGAACACTCTGGTCTCAATATAGTCAAATATTGACTATATCGAAATATCGCAAATGTACATTTCGCATGCGATCTCTGAATGTCTACCTGAAAAACTCAAAGCACTGTTAATTTTTATTTGTGTCTTTGTTTTATTGTATTTGTCCGATCGATCCGAGTTCTTATTTTTTAATAACAAAGATAAAATAAATTACAATAAATAACTAATCTTCCCCTAGTTTCAAATGTTTTTCTTTACCTGGACGCTCTTGATGATAAGTTTTAGTGATATGAGTATATATTGCCAAGTTGAGCAAAGAGTTTTTGGCATTAAATGAGTTTGTTTGCATTGATGCTAAAATGACTGTCAGATTTGTGATATTATGTTTTATGAAGCCCTAATGCTAAAGCACTGCTGTTCACTTTCAACAGTTGAACTGATGCTTTCTTTTCCCAAAAAATATTGGTTATATCATTTTCAGTTTTTAAATATCATTTTAATTGATTTTACACACTTATCGTATCACATATCGTATATCGCTTTATTTAACAAGGAGTGTTAATATTAAACCCGAACATGAAGGTTTATGTCTGTTTAATATGCAGATTTATTCCGTTCTAAGTCGATTATGTTCCTTTAGTGTTGGTGGTTTGTTGGTTCTCTCAGACTCTCGTCCTCCAGAACAAAGTAACATAAGCACACGTTGTATTGATATGAAATCTTTAAGGATGAGAAATAAAACTGCATTCTTCACACTAGAGTTATTCAGCATTCCCACAGTCTGACACTAGGGGTCAGCGAACACAAGCGTTCCTCTCTTCCTGAACACTCGTTTCCTGAAGCTGTTCTTCCCTATGCAGAAAGCTGTAAGTAATGAAGATATCCACTGACCTGCCAGAGTGGATTTCCGGCGCGCTTTCTTGATGTCCTCCTCGATCTTACTGCTGAGTTTGATCTCCAGCTGCTGGGTCTTCACCTCCAGATCCTTCTGCCGATCTGAGAGCGCTTTACGGGCCTTATAAAGAACGAGAGAACGAGAGAACGAGAGCGAGGAGATGAGCGGCTGTGTGTTATTCATCTACAGATGTTCAGACACATCTGGCTCTGCATGTTGACGTCCAGATGCTCTTGAATAAATCACCCCTGTGGATGGTTAAGGGTCTGATTCATTTCTGACGATAAATGAACGCTAATATTCAATAACAGAGATTATTAACAGAATCAAATCATTGGTTCTCTAGGTGCTGCTGTTACTCTGACAAACACTGATCAGTTACTCGCGCTCGCGTCTCACTAAACTAATCCTTACACAGAAACCGCAACAGAAATAACATTTAGACAAGAAAAGATTTAAAGAGTTTTCCTGTTAAAACACATGGAAGCTTGTTTTAGCCACAGATTCAAAATGAAAGGAAATTGCGAGTTATAAACTTAAAAAATAAAAGTCGGATTTACTAGAAAAACTTGGAATTGCGAGAAATAAAGTCGGAATTGTGAGAAATAAAGTCAGAATTACGAGAAAAACTTGGAATTGAGAGAAATAAAGTCGGAATTGTGAGAAATAAAGTCAGAATTACGAGAAAAACTTGGAATTGAGAGAAATAAAGTCGGAATTGTGAGAAATAAAGTCAGAATTATGAGAAAAACTTGAAATTGCGATAAATAAAGTCGGAATTGCGATAAATAAGGTCAGAATAACGAGAAATAAAGTCGGAATTGTGAGAAATAAAGTTGGAATTGCGAGAAATAAAGTCGTAATTGTGAGAAATAAAGTTGGAATTACGAGAAAAACTTGGAATTGAGAGAAATAAAGTCGGAATTGTGAGAAATAAAGTCGGAATTGTGAGAAAAACGTGGAAATGAGAGAAAAAAAGTCGGAATTGTGAGAAATAAAGTCAGAATTACGAGAAAAACTTGGAATTGAGAGAAATAAAGTCGGAATTGTGAGAAATAAAGTCGGAATTGTGAGAAATAAAGTCGGAATTATGAGAAAAACTTGAAATTGCGATAAATAAAGTCGGAATTGCGAGAAATAAAGTCAGAATAATGAGAAATAAAGTCGGAATTGCGAGAAATAAAGTCGGAATTGTGAGAAATAAAGTTGGAATTACGAGAAAAACTTGGAACTGCAAGAAATAAAGTCGGAAATGTGAGAAATAAAGTCGGAATTATGAGAAAAACGTGGAAATGAGAGAAAAAAAAGTCGGAATTGTGAGAAATAAAGTCGGAATTACGAGAAAAACTTGGAATTGCGAGAAATAAGTCGGAAATGTGAGAAATAAAGTCAGAACTAAGATAAAATAAAGTCGGAATTACGAGAAAAACTTGGAATTGCGAGAAATAAAGTCGGAATTGTGAGAAATAAAGTCAGAATTACGAGAAAAACTTGGAATTGCGAAAAATATAGTCGGAATTGTGAGAAATAAAGTCGGAATTACGAGAAAACTTGGAATTGCAAGAAATAAAGTTGGAATTGTGAGAAATAAAGTCAGAATTAAGATAAAATAAAGTCGGAATTATGAGAAAAACTTGGAATTGTGAGAAATAAAGTCGGAATTTTGAGAAATAAAGTCTGAATTACGAGAAAAACTTGGAATTGCGAAAAATATAGTCGGAATTGTGAGAAATAAAGTCGGAATTACGAGAAAACTTGGAATTGCAAGAAATAAAGTTGGAATTGTGAGAAATAAAGTCAGAATTAAGATAAAATAAAGTCGGAATTATGAGAAAAACTTGGAATTGTGAGAAATAAAGTCGGAATTTTGAGAAATAAAGTCTGAATTACGAGAAAAACTTGGAATTGCGAGAAATAAAGTCAGAATAACGAGAAATAAAGTCAGAATTACGAGAAAAACTTGGAATTGAGAGAAATAAAGTCGGAATTGTGAGAAATAAAGTCGGAATTATGAGAAAAACTTGGAATTGCGATAAATAAAGTCAGAATTGCGAGAAATAAAGTCAGAATAACGAGAAATAAAGTCGGAATTGTGAGAAATAAAGTTTGTATTGTGAGAAATAACGTTGGAATTACGAGAAAAACTTGGAACTGCAAGTAATAAAGTCAGAATTGTGAGAAATAAAGTCGGAATTATGAGAAAAACATGGAATTGAGAGAAATAAAGTCGGAAATGTGAGAAATAAAGTCGGAAATGTGAGAAATAAAGTCAGAACTAAGATAAAATAAAGTCGGAGTTACGAGAAAAACTTGGAATTGCGAGAAATATAGTCGGAATTGTGAGAAATAAAGTCGGAATTACAAGAAAAACTTGGAATTGCAAGAAATAATGTCGGAATTTTGAGAAATAAAGTCGGAATTACGAGAAATAAAGTCAGAAATGTGAGAAATAAAGTCGGAAATGTGAGAAAAACTTGGAATTGTGAGAAATAATGTCGGAATTTTGAGAAATAAAGTCGGAATTACGAGAAATAAAGTCAGAAATGTGAGAAATAAAGTCGGAAATGTGAGAAATAAAGTCAGAACTAAGATAAAATAAAGTCGGAATTACGAGAAAAACTTGGAATTGCGAGAAATAAAGTCGGAATTGTGAGAAATAAAGTCAGAATTACGAGAAAAACTTGGAATTGCGAAAAATATAGTCGGAATTGTGAGAAATAAAGTCGGAATTACGAGAAAAACTTGGAATTGCAAGAAATAAAGTTGGAATTGTAAGAAATAAAGTCAGAATTAAGATAAAATAAAGTCGGAATTATGAGAAAAACTTGGAATTGAGAGAAATAAAGTCGGAATTTTGAGAAATAAAGTCTGAATTACGAGAAAAACTTGGAATTGCGAGAAATAAAGTCAGAATAACGAGAAATAAAGTCAGAATTACGAGGAAAACTTGGAATTGAGAGAAATAAAGTCGGAATTGTGAGAAATAAAGTCGGAATTATGAGAAAAACTTGGAATTGCAATAAATAAAGTCAGAATTGCGAGAAATAAAGTCAGAATAACGAGAAATAAAGTCAGAATTGTGAGAAATAAAGTTGGTATTGCGAGAAATAAAGTCAGAATTAAGATAAAAATAAAGTCGGAATTATGAGAAAAACTTGGAATTGTGAGAAATAAAGTCGGAATTTTGAGAAATAAAGTCGGAATTACGAGAAAAACTTGGAATTGCGAGAAATAAAGTCAGAATAACGAGAAATAAAGTCGGAATTGCAAGAAATAAAGTCGGAATTACGAGAAAAACTTGGAATTGCGAGAAATAAAGTCGGAATTGTGAGAAATAAAGTCGAAATTGCGAGAAATAATGTCTGAATTGTGAGAAATAAAGTCGGAATTACGAGAAAAGCTTGGAACTGCGAGAAACAAAGTCGGAATTGTGAGAAATAAAGCCGGAATAGCGAGAAATAAAGTCAGAATAACGAGAAATAAAGTCGGAATTGCGATAAATAAAGTCAGAATAACAAGAAATAAAGTCGGAATAGCGAGAAATAAAGTCAGAATAACGAGAAATAAAGTCAGAATTGCGAGAAATAAAGTCAGAATAACAAGAAATAAAGTCGGAATTGTGAGAAATAAAGTCGGAATTGCGAGAAAAACTTGGAATTGCGAGAAATAAAGTCAGAATAACGAGAAATAAAGTTGGAATTGTGAGAAATAAAGTCGGAATTGCGAGAAAAACTTGGAATTGCGAGAAATAATGTCTGAATTGTGAGAAATAAAGTCGGAATAGCGAGAAATAAAGTCAGAATAACGAGAAATAAAGTCAGAATTGCGAAAAATAAAATCAGAATAACGAGAAATAAAGTCGGAATTGTGAGAAATAAAGTCGGAATTGCGAGAAAAACTTGGAACTGCGAGAAATAAAGTCGGAATTGTGAGAAATAAAGTTGGAATTGCGATAAATAAAGTCAGAATAACGAGAAATAAAGTCGGAATTGTGAGAAATGAAGTCCGAATAGCGAGAAATAAAGTCGGAATTGTGAGAAATAAAGTCGGAATTGTGAGAAATAAAGTCGGAATTGCAAGAAATAAAGTTGGAATTACGAGAAAAACTTGGAATTGCGAGAAATAAAGTCGGAATTGTGAGAAAGTCGGAATTGCAAGAAATAAAGTCGGAATTGTGAGAAATAAAGTCGGAATTGTGAGCAATAAAGTCGGAATTGTGAGCAATAAAGTCGGAATTGCCTCTTTTTAAATTCTATGGCATAAACAAACTTCCATGTACTCAAAAACTGTACCAAATTCACAGGTGAATACTCAAAGTGGGCATGCTGGGATAGATCACAATACATGCGAGAGCCAATGGCGTTCGCCCTGATGTGAATGAGCACACGAATGAGAGCGCTGGCCCTTTAAAACATGGCAGCCAGATGAGCTGAGTTGGTCAGTAGAGGCTCTATGAGCAGGTCATTGTTGTGAAGGTCAGGAGATTATTTATAGAAAGCCAATGGGCTCCAGAGACGGAAACGGCCACTCCTTCAGAAAACATGAGCTATTAATAATGCATGAGAAAAATCCCTGTGACTTTAGAAGAGCGTCTTCATTGAGGTGGAGATATGAAGAGTGTAGATGGAGATATGAAGAGTGAAGATGGAGATATGAAGAGTGTAGATGGAGATATGAAGAGTGTAGATGGAGATATGAAGAGTGTAGATGGAGATATGAAGAGTGTAGATGGAGATATGAAGAGTGTAGATGGAGATATGAAGAGTGTAGATGGAGATATGAAGAGTGAAGATGGAGATATGCAGAGTGTAGATGGAGATATGAAGAGTGTAGATGGAGATATGAAGAGTGTAGATGGAGATATGAAGAGTGTAGATGGAGATATGAAGAGTGTAGATGGAGATATGAAGAGTGTAGATGGAGATATGAAGAGTGAAGATGGAGATATGCAGAGTGTAGATGGAGATATGAAGAGTGTAGATGGAGATATGAAGAGTGTAGATGGAGATATGAAGAGTGAAGATGGAGATATGCAGAGTGAAGATGGAGATATGCAGAGTGTAGATGGAGATATGCAGAGTGAAGATGGAGATATGAAGAGTGAAGATGGAGATATGAAGAGTGAAGATGGAGATATGCAGAGTGCAGATGGAGATATGCAGAGTGTAGATGGAGATATGAAGAGTGAAGATGGAGATATGAAGAGTGAAGATGGAGATATGCAGAGTGCAGATGGAGATATGCAGAGTGTAGATGGAGATATGAAGAGTGAAGATGGAGATATGAAGAGTGAAGATGGAGATATGCAGAGTGCAGATGGAGATATGCAGAGTGTAGATGGAGATATGCAGAGTGAAGATGGAGATATGCAGAGTGTAGATGGAGATATGCAGAGTGTAGATGGAGATATGAAGAGTGAAGATGGAGATATGCAGAGTGCAGATGGAGATATGCAGAGTGTAGATGGAGATATGCAGAGTGCAGATGGAGATATGCAGAGTGTAGATGGAGATATGCAGAGTGTAGATGGAGATATGAAGAGTGAAGATGGAGATATGCAGAGTGCAGATGGAGATATGCAGAGTGTAGATGGAGATATGAAGAGTGAAGATGGAGATATGAAGAGTGAAGATGGAGATATGCAGAGTGCAGATGGAGATATGCAGAGTGTAGATGGAGATATGAAGAGTGAAGATGGAGATATGAAGAGTGTAGATGGAGATATGCAGAGTGTAGATGGAGATATGCAGAGTGCAGATGGAGATATGAAGAGTGAAGATGGAGATATGCAGAGTGCAGATGGAGATATGCAGAGTGCAGATGGAGATATGAAGAGTGAAGATGGAGATATGCAGAGTGTAGATGGAGATATGAAGAGTGTAGATGGAGATATGAAGAGTGTAGATGGAGATATGCAGAGTGTAGATGGAGATATGCAGAGTGCAGATGGAGATATGCAGAGTGTAGATGGAGATATGCAGAGTGTAGATGGAGATATGCAGAGTGTAGATGGAGATATGAAGAGTGAAGATGGAGATATGCAGAGTGTAGATGGAGATATGCAGAGTGTAGATGGAGATATGAAGAGTGAAGATGGAGATATGAAGAGTGTAGATGGAGATATGAAGAGTGTAGATGGAGATATGAAGAGTGAAGATGGAGATATGCAGAGTGTAGATGGAGATATGCAGAGTGTAGATGGAGATATGAAGAGTGAAGATGGAGATATGCAGAGTGTAGATGGAGATATGCAGAGTGTAGATGGAGATATGCAGAGTGTAGATGGAGATATGAAGAGTGAAGATGGAGATATGCAGAGTGTAGATGGAGATATGCAGAGTGCAGATGGAGATATGCAGAGTGTAGATGGAGATATGCAGAGTGTAGATGGAGATATGCAGAGTGTAGATGGAGATATGAAGAGTGTAGATGGAGATATGCAGAGTGTAGATGGAGATATGCAGAGTGTAGATGGAGATATGAAGAGTGAAGATGGAGATATGAAGAGTGTAGATGGAGATATGCAGAGTGTAGATGGAGATATGCAGAGTGTAGATGGAGATATGAAGAGTGAAGATGGAGATATGAAGAGTGTAGATGGAGATATGCAGAGTGTAGATGGAGATATGCAGAGTGCAGATGGAGATATGCAGAGTGTAGATGGAGATATGAAGAGTGAAGATGGAGATATGAAGAGTGTAGATGGAGATATGCAGAGTGTAGATGGAGATATGCAGAGTGCAGATGGAGATATGCAGAGTGTAGATGGAGATATGCAGAGTGCAGATGGAGATATGCAGAGTGTAGATGGAGATATGAAGAGTGAAGATGGAGATATGAAGAGTGTAGATGGAGATATGCAGAGTGTAGATGGAGATATGCAGAGTGCAGATGGAGATATGCAGAGTGTAGATGGAGATATGCAGAGTGCAGATGGAGATATGCAGAGTGTAGATGGAGATATGAAGAGTGAAGATGGAGATATGAAGAGTGTAGATGGAGATATGCAGAGTGTAGATGGAGATATGCAGAGTGAAGATGGAGATATGCAGAGTGTAGATGGAGATATGAAGAGTGTAGATGGAGATATGCAGAGTGCAGATGGAGATATGCAGAGTGCAGATGGAGATATGCAGAGTGTAGATGGAGATATGCAGAGTGAAGATGGAGATATGCAGAGTGTAGATGGAGATATGAAGAGTGAAGATGGAGATATGCAGAGTGCAGATGGAGATATGCAGAGTGTAGATGGAGATATGCAGAGTGAAGATGGAGATATGCAGAGTGTAGATGGAGATATGAAGAGTGAAGATGGAGATATGCAGAGTGTAGATGGAGATATGAAGAGTGAAGATGGAGATATGAAGAGTGTAGATGGAGATATGCAGAGTGTAGATGGAGATATGCAGAGTGAAGATGGAGATATGCAGAGTGAAGATGGAGATATGCAGAGTGAAGATGGAGATATGCAGAGTGTAGATGGAGATATGAAGAGTGAAG
The DNA here is from genome assembly GCA_033150135.1 of Gobio occitaniae. Lineage (NCBI taxonomy): Eukaryota > Metazoa > Chordata > Actinopteri > Cypriniformes > Gobionidae > Gobio > Gobio occitaniae. The sequence continues at coordinate 188,346 of JARQWZ010002236.1, read as the reverse complement.
ATGGAGATATGCAGAGTGCAGATGGAGATATGCAGAGTGTAGATGGAGATATGCAGAGTGAAGATGGAGATATGAAGAGTGAAGATGGAGATATGCAGAGTGAAGATGGAGATATGAAGAGTGAAGATGGAGATATGCAGAGTGCAGATGGAGATATGCAGAGTGTAGATGGAGATATGCAGAGTGAAGATGGAGATATGCAGAGTGTAGATGGAGATATGCAGAGTGAAGATGGAGATATGAAGAGTGTAGATGGAGATATGAAGAGTGAAGATGGAGATATGCAGAGTGCAGATGGAGATATGCAGAGTGTAGATGGAGATATGCAGAGTGAAGATGGAGATATGAAGAGTGAAGATGGAGATATGCAGAATGCAGATGGAGATATGAAGAGTGTAGATGGAGATATGAAGAGTGCAGATGGAGATATGCAGAGTGTAGATGGAGATATGAAGAGTGTAGATGGAGATATGAAGAGTGAAGATGGAGATATGCAGAGTGCAGATGGAGATATGCAGAGTGTAGATGGAGATATGAAGAGTGAAGATGGAGATATGCAGAGTGTAGATGGAGATATGAAGAGTGTAGATGGAGATATGAAGAGTGCAGATGGAGATATGCAGAGTGTAGATGGAGATATGCAGAGTGTAGATGGAGATATGCAGAGTGTAGATGGAGATATGCAGAGTGCAGATGGAGATATGCAGAGTGTAGATGGAGATATGCAGAGTGTAGATGGAGATATGCAGAGTGTAGATGGAGATATGCAGAGTGCAGATGGAGATATGCAGAGTGTAGATGGAGATATGCAGAGTGTAGATGGAGATATGCAGAGTGTAGATGGAGATATGCAGAGTGCAGATGGAGATATGCAGAGTGTAGATGGAGATATGCAGAGTGCAGATGGAGATATGCAGAGTGAAGATGGAGATATGAAGAGTGTAGATGGAGATATGCAGAGTGAAGATGGAGATATGCAGAGTGCAGATGGAGATATGAAGAGTGTAGATGGAGATATGCAGAGTGCAGATGGAGATATGCAGAGTGTAGATGGAGATATGAAGAGTGTAGATGGAGATATACAGAGTGAAGATGGAGATATGCAGAGTGCAGATGGAGATATGCAGAGTGCAGATGGAGATATGCAGAGTGTAGATGGAGATATGCAGAGTGCAGATGGAGATATGCAGAGTGAAGATGGAGATATGCAGAGCGAAGATGGAGATATGCAGAGTGCAGATGGAGATATGAAGAGTGTAGATGGAGATATGAAGAGTGTAGATGGAGATATGAAGAGTGCAGATGGAGATATGAAGAGTGTAGATGGAGATATGCAGAGTGTAGATGGAGATATGAAGAGTGTAGATGGAGATATGAAGAGTGCAGATGGAGATATGAAGAGTGAAGATGGAGATATGCAGAGTGCAGATGGAGATATGACGAGTGTAGATGGAGATATGAAGAGTGTAGATGGAGATATGAAGAGTGCAGATGGAGATATGAAGAGTGTAGATGGAGATATGCAGAGTGTAGATGGAGATATGAAGAGTGTAGATGGAGATATGCAGAGTGTAGATGGAGATATGAAGAGTGCAGATGGAGATATGCAGAGTGTAGATGGAGATATGAAGAGTGTAGATGGAGATATGAAGAGTGAAGATGGAGATATGCAGAGTGCAGATGGAGATATGACGAGTGTAGATGGAGATATGAAGAGTGTAGATGGAGATATGAAGAGTGCAGATGGAGATATGAAGAGTGTAGATGGAGATATGCAGAGTGTAGATGGAGATATGAAGAGTGTAGATGGAGATATGCAGAGTGTAGATGGAGATATGAAGAGTGCAGATGGAGATATGCAGAGTGTAGATGGAGATATGCAGAGTGTAGATGGAGATATGAAGAGTGAAGATGGAGATATGAAGAGTGTAGATGGAGATATGCAGAGTGTAGATGGAGATATGCAGAGTGCAGATGGAGATATGCAGAGTGTAGATGGAGATATGCAGAGTGCAGATGGAGATATGCAGAGTGTAGATGGAGATATGAAGAGTGAAGATGGAGATATGAAGAGTGTAGATGGAGATATGCAGAGTGTAGATGGAGATATGCAGAGTGAAGATGGAGATATGCAGAGTGTAGATGGAGATATGAAGAGTGTAGATGGAGATATGCAGAGTGCAGATGGAGATATGCAGAGTGCAGATGGAGATATGCAGAGTGTAGATGGAGATATGCAGAGTGAAGATGGAGATATGCAGAGTGTAGATGGAGATATGAAGAGTGAAGATGGAGATATGCAGAGTGCAGATGGAGATATGCAGAGTGTAGATGGAGATATGCAGAGTGAAGATGGAGATATGCAGAGTGTAGATGGAGATATGAAGAGTGAAGATGGAGATATGCAGAGTGTAGATGGAGATATGAAGAGTGAAGATGGAGATATGAAGAGTGTAGATGGAGATATGCAGAGTGTAGATGGAGATATGCAGAGTGAAGATGGAGATATGCAGAGTGAAGATGGAGATATGCAGAGTGAAGATGGAGATATGCAGAGTGTAGATGGAGATATGAAGAGTGAAGATGGAGATATGCAGAGTGCAGATGGAGATATGCAGAGTGTAGATGGAGATATGCAGAGTGAAGATGGAGATATGAAGAGTGAAGATGGAGATATGCAGAGTGAAGATGGAGATATGAAGAGTGAAGATGGAGATATGCAGAGTGCAGATGGAGATATGCAGAGTGTAGATGGAGATATGCAGAGTGAAGATGGAGATATGCAGAGTGTAGATGGAGATATGCAGAGTGAAGATGGAGATATGAAGAGTGTAGATGGAGATATGAAGAGTGAAGATGGAGATATGCAGAGTGCAGATGGAGATATGCAGAGTGTAGATGGAGATATGCAGAGTGAAGATGGAGATATGAAGAGTGAAGATGGAGATATGCAGAATGCAGATGGAGATATGAAGAGTGTAGATGGAGATATGAAGAGTGCAGATGGAGATATGCAGAGTGTAGATGGAGATATGAAGAGTGTAGATGGAGATATGAAGAGTGAAGATGGAGATATGCAGAGTGCAGATGGAGATATGCAGAGTGTAGATGGAGATATGAAGAGTGAAGATGGAGATATGCAGAGTGTAGATGGAGATATGAAGAGTGTAGATGGAGATATGAAGAGTGCAGATGGAGATATGCAGAGTGTAGATGGAGATATGCAGAGTGTAGATGGAGATATGCAGAGTGTAGATGGAGATATGCAGAGTGCAGATGGAGATATGCAGAGTGTAGATGGAGATATGCAGAGTGTAGATGGAGATATGCAGAGTGTAGATGGAGA
>JARQWZ010002236.1:172500-180000 GCA_033150135.1 Gobio occitaniae | reverse complement strand
GGCAAAAACTGTCAGAAGAATCATTCGATTTTGTAAACCCAATACTTTTTTGGTTGAATGGTGATAAACGGTATATATCCCGGTATTTTCTATTTGGAAAAAATAAATCTGTACATTATTTTAATTATAATTTTATTTCACATCCTGCCCACTGATACTAAAAGCAATGTTGATATTGAAATACAGTGAGTGTAATGCAGGCTATGCAATACATTGTGCAAAAAGGGGGTTTATACAGTGGCCAAAAATGGTGTTTTTAAATTCACTAAACTAAAAATTAAAATAAAAACAAAAGCATATTAGAATACTTGATTACCCCATAATGGTCACATTCATAAAAATATATTTACTTGTGGGTTTAAAATTCCACATATGGCACATTTATTGTCCAACAACAAATATTTTAGAAATATGTATATTTTAGTCAGAATTATTGTGTGCTATTGTTAGCTCGATCACGGAAGCCTGAATTTTAGTGGAGATTCACTTGCAGAAGCTCCTCCTCTCCAGACAGCAAAATGGACATATTTGCACGACTTTCTAACCTTTACAGATGGAGAATATAGCTGAGAAATGTGAGTTATTCACTGAGGAAAGCGCCACATCTCAAACGCATTAAACGCCGCAAATATATCTGTCATCTCTCAGAGCATCTGAAAGGGCAAGCTGCTTTAAACTATACATGTTAAATATCTTACCAGCTATTTTGAAGCCCTCAATATAAAACATGTGTCATGTTCAGGACAATTGTATCATGCACTTTCTCACTTTTTCCTATGCGCTCGTATCAATCTACTCGAGAATGCTCGCGTGGCTTTGCTTGACTGTTTCTTTTCGTTTCGAATTGTTTAGTTTAAAATGAACATGTCAAGCTTTCTATACACATATTTCTCATGTCTGTGAGGCAAGGCCCGAGCTGCTGAGTTTGGGTTTATTTGAGACGCGCTCCAGTTCATGTGCAAAGTGTGATCGCTCCAGCGCCTCCATGTCACGATTATTGTCTGCCATTGCCTATTTGCTTATTTATTCAATCCAGGCAATTGAAACACTGATTAAAATTAAGATAGGCTACAATTTATACAAAACGAAATTCACTTTAACCCTCATGCCCTATTCACATAACAGCCCTTAATTGTTCGTTCGTGGACAAATGTGGCCACAGAGGTCTCAGGTGTGATCCAATTTTTTATTTATTATAAATGTTATATCACTGTCTTCGATAAAATTTATACTATCCATTTATGGTGTTTTTTTTTATTTTGGGGTATTTTTGAATTTATTTACCTCTAAAAGTACCACATTTTCTATGTAAATTATGTTTATTTTTAAGTTATATTTAATATTTCTTAAACTACATTAAAAATATCATTCCACTAAGTTCCGAGAGTTAAAACCTAAAGATGAAGTGTCTTTGCTGGCATCTGGTGTCTTATATTGGAATTCAATTAAAGAAATTCAAAATCATTTCTGACCCTATGACTTTGTCTATGCACTTTTCATAATAGCCTAGATGAAATGTAAAATAGCACTATAATATTTAAACATAAATATTAAACAAAATAGCTACATTTAATATCTACAACAAGTACAGGCAAATTTCATGTCAGAACTGGATTTGAGCGAACGTTGAAGTGGATTTTTCGCTTGGGCTGTGAGATTGAGCTGAGGTGTTCAGAACGTGTGTGTGTGTGTGTGTGTGTGTGTGTGTGTACACTGGGCTGCTTTACTAATGAGGGTCAGTAAACACAGGATCTGCTTCTCAAAGATGGATCAATACCAACTGTCTGTCCAACTTCAAATCCAGAACATGTAAGAACCGCACGTTATATTTTGTGAATGAGCTGGTTAGGACGCTGACGGCTAATGTGGCTAACGTTAGCATTGTCTCTGACTGTGTTCACAGAGATCAGAGCATGGTATTGTTAGCCGTAAATGCGCACCTGTACAAGTCAGAAGCGCACTTTAAATTACTTCTTCAGAATAAAACTAATGTCAGCTCTGATCTCTGTGAAGACAGTCAGAGACAATGCTAACTTTAGCCACATTAGCCGTCAGCGTCCTAACCAAGGTTATAATCGTTAACGAAAACGAACCAAAAAAAGAAAACTAGGTGGGAAAAAACATTGTCGTTAACTGAAATAAAAATAAAAACGAGGCATTACAAAAAAATGATTACTAACCAAAACTGTAATGTGTGTTTGGCAAAACTAACTCAAATAAAATACAATTATAGATTAAATGTCCTTAGTTTTCATCTTTATCAATGTCTTTCATAGAGCAAATAACGTTCAGCTGCATTTCCTGTCCCTGCGTCTCTCACATCACACACACACACACACACACACACACACACACACACACACACACACACACACACACACACACACACACACGATTGCTACTCTAGAAAGTTCACTAGTCGCACGTTTGAGGTAAAATGCACTGGGTTGTCGATGTCAAAACATTATAAGCTGTGATTCAAATATGAAATAATGTTATGTCATGTGTTTACTCGTACACTGAACGTTTGCTTCTGTCCAGATGAGTGTGTGTGTGTGTGTGTGTGTGTGTGTGTGTGTGTGTGTGTGTTTGTATAAGATGAGTGGGCTACTGTATAGGGTACATTTAGTATAGGGTGTGAAAATTGTACAGTTGTGGTGTTTGTATAGGTTTATCTCGGTTTAGCTTTAGCTGTATATTTGTATTTTAGCTCAAAGATGTGTTGAACACATGCGGTTCATGTGTGTGTTCTTTAGTCTGTTGGCTCTTTAGGTGTTTTACTGGCACATGTCACACACACACATTTACTGCGGAGTGTTGACACTGTTTACATATCTGTGCCCATATGTACTGGTTTTATTTTTGAATGAATATTTTCTAAAAGTGTATGATGTTTTTGTTGAGATATTATTACACAATACTTCTTCTGACCTTTTTGAATCTTGCCCCTGACAAATAACCCAAATTACAAAAAAAAGACTAAAACTAATAAAAACTAAACTAAAACTAAGCATTTTCAAAAAAATTAAAAACTAAACTAGCAAACCCACTTTAAAAACTGAATTTGAAAACAAAAAGTCACAACGAAATAAAAATTAAAACTAATGAAAAATGCATAACTATAATAACATTTGTCCTCACCAGCTCATTCACAAAATATAACGTGCGGTTCTTACTTACTTTCGTCACCTTTAGAGAACTTTTAGGGAGCGTTGTGAGAACGTCCCCTTCGATGTGGGAGAGGAGTCATTATTTCCACAAACTGCAGATGTTACCTTTCTAGTTTAAAATTTAGTTTTTTATTTAAAGATAAAATGTCTTTACTGTCACTTTTGATCAATCTAATGCGTCCTTGATGAATAAAAGTAATAAAAAAGATCTTGCGGACCCAAAACAGTTGCGTTACATAACAGCTCAATGATCAGACACATGTTTAAAGGGTTAGTTCACCCAGAAATGTAAATTGTGTCATTAATGACTGAGCCTCATGTGGTTGGACACCCGTCAGACCTCCGTTCATCTTCAGACACAAATGAAGATATTTTAGTGTAAAGCTGATGCTCTGAAAGGCCTCCATTGGCTCAACTTTACACTCTCAAGACCCTTAAAAGACACTAAAGACTAAAGTTACAAAGTCCATCTCACTACAGCGGCTCTACAATAACTTTATGAAGACGAGAATAGTTTCTGTGCGCAAAAAAACCCTAAATAACGACTTATATAGTGATGACGATTTCAAAACACAGCATCATTAAGCTTCGAAGCGTTATGAATCAGTGAGTCGATTCAGCGGTTCAGAGCGTTATGAATCAGTGAGTCGAATCAGCGGTTCAGAGCGTTATGAATCAGCGAGTCGATTCAGCGGTTCAGAGCGTTATGAATCAGTGAGTCGATTCAGTGGTTCAGAGCGTTATGAATCAGCGAGTCGATTCAGCGGTTCAGAGCGTTATGAATCAGCAACGCTCTGAACCGCTGAATCGACTCACTGATTCATAACGCTCTGAACCGCTGAATCGACTCGCTGATTCATAACGCTCTGAACCGCTGAATCGACTCACTGATTCATAACGCTCTGAACCGCTAAATCGACTCGCTGATTCATAACGCTATGAACAGCTGAATCGACTCAGTGATTCATAACGCTCTGAACCGCTGAATCGACTCGCTGATTCATAATGCTCTGAACCGCTGATTCGACTCACTGATTCATAACGCTCTGAACCGCTGAATCGACTCACTGATTCATAACGCTTCGAAGCTTAATGATGCTGTGTTTTGAAATCGTCATCACTATATAAGTCGTTATTTAGGGTTTTTTTGCGCACAGAAACTATTCTCGTCTTCATAAAGTTATTGTAGAGCCGCTGTAGTGAGATGGACTTTGTAACTTTAGTCTTTAGTGTCTTTTAAGGGTCTTGAGAGTGTAAAGTTGAGCCAATGGAGGCCTTTCAGAGCATCAGATTTACACTAAAATATCTTCATTTGTGTCTGAAGATGAACGGAGGTCTGACGGGTGTCCAACCACATGAGGCTCAGTCATTAATGACACAATTTACATTTTTGGGTGAACTAACCCTTTAAAAAATGCCGTTCCCTATTGTAAAAACATACGCACATGAGTATCTCCCAGTCATGCAATGCCAAAAGGTCACGACCTGCAATTCTGCAACAATGCTTTCTGCATGGCAGCCACACAAGCGGTAAATTCAGGAGTAAACAAGAGGTTGAGCGCAGACGTAGGAGCCGGCCAAAAAAACAATGGTCATTACAAGCAACAACACACGGGGTCTGAGAGGCAGGAGAATGGCGGGATTGTGTGTGTTTCGGGGTGGGCGGCCCTCGGGGACACACTCGGCATTGTGTGTGAAACAATCAGCCTTCTCTATCTGACTCGCTTCATTCTGGACCCTGATTTACACTGGTGTGAGAGGACTTGATGATAATTCACCCAAACACAATCAATTTACACTCCTCGTGTCGTTCCTCGTGTTCTCTGACTGACCAATCACGCCTCATGATCTGAAGGCCACGCCCACCGGGGGGGAAACAATCCAACGCTCTCCATTGACTTTGCATTGTGTGAAGCGCCTCATTGTCATTTCGGACTTATAACAAAAAACCGAACAATGTCTAAAAGCAGATATGTGACAAAGTGTACAGCAAACAAGCTAAACAAAACCCAGGACCAAAAACACAGAAGTTTTTATAAGCTATTGACCCAAAAAAACGAGCATTTAAGGACAAAAAAGTGGATTCAGGCCATTGAGACACGTTATATTACACTGAGAACTACACACACTAGAGGAGAACGTCATCAGAGACAGGAAATATCATATATAAATCTGACATTTGGATATTTGACTCAACAGTGACAATGTTTACTGCACACATACGCACACTCGCCACGTTTACATGCGCACTTTTTTGTCATTCCGATTAAAATCATTCCGATTGAAAGTGTGGGATTACAAATGTATACATTGTTATATCTAGGTTCCAATGTAATAGAATATAACTGAAAACATTATCAATATTTGTGTTTTACATTTTGAAGTAAACTTGAGGAAATTCTAAGGAGATTACGTCAGGCCGTGTCAGTGTTTGAGACATTAAGTCTTTTGTCTTTATGCACTTCCTGACTATTTACCATGACAAGTTTAGAGCAGTACTGCCTGAGTGATTGGATTAGCATCTCTGCGTTTGAATGACACTGTTATGCTGATTGAATTACGGCTGATGAGACAGGAATGTTTGGGGTGTGTCCCTATTTTGAATGTCTCCTCCCCTGCTGTATAACCCCTCCCCCTGCTGTATAACCCCTCCCCCTGCTCTATAACCCCTCCCCCTGCTGTATAACCCCTCCCCCTGCTGTATAACCCCTCCCCCTGCTCTATAACCCCTCCCCCTGCTCTATAACCCCTCCCCCTGCTGTATAACCCCTCCCCCCTGCTGTATAACCCCTCCCCCTGCTCTATAACCCCTCCCCCTGCTGTATAACCCCTCCCCCTGCTCTATAACCCCTCCCCCTGCTCTATAACCCCTCCCCCTGCTGTATAACCCCTCCCCCTGCTCTATAACCCCTCCCCCTGCTGTATAACCCCTCCCCCTGCTCTATAACCCCTCCCCCTGCTGTATAACCCCTCCCCCTGCTCTATAACCCCTCCCCCTGCTCTACAACCCCTCTCCCTGCTGTATAACCCCTCCCCCTGCTCTATAACCCCTCCCCCTGCTCTATAACCCCTCCCCCTGCTGTATAACCCCTCCCCCTGCTGTATAACCCCTCCCCCTGCTGTATAACCCCTCCCCCTGCTCTATAACCCCTCCCCCTGCTGTATAACCCCTCCCCCTGCTGTATAACCCCCCCCCCTGCTCTATAACCCCTCCCCCTGCTGTATAACCCCTCCCCCTGCTCTATAACCCCTCCCCTGCTGTATAACCCCTCCCCCTGCTCTATAACCCCTCCCCTGCTGTATAACCCCTCCCCCTGCTCTATAACCCCTCCCCCTGCTCTATAACCCCTCCCCCTGCTCTATAACCCCTCCCCCTGCTCTATAACCCCTCCCCTGCTGTATAACCCCTCCCCCTGCTCTATAACCCCTCCCCTGCTGTATAACCCCTCCCCCTGCTGTATAACCCCTCCCCCTGCTGTATAACCCCTCCCCCTGCTCTATAACCCCTCCCCCTGCTGTATAACCCCTCCCCCTGCTCTATAACCCCTCCCCTGCTGTATAACCCCTCCCCCTGCTCTATAACCCCTCCCCCTGCTCTATAACCCCTCCCCCTGCTGTATAACCCCTCCCCCTGAAATGTAGATAAATTGCATTATGTTGTACTGTTAAATTAGACTGTTTTCGGACGACCTGCAGCACAGAGAGCTCTCATTAAAAGAATAACTTCAGTTTGATCCCGAAGTCTCCTGGTCTTCATCTTCTGATTTTCCTAAACTTTAGAAGAGAAAAGTTCACAACAAAAGATTCGCTGGACTGTTTACATGAGATGTTATCTAAACCGATTTAGTGTTTACATGTGCTGACTTTCAATAGGGATCATTTTGTGACATTATGACACACACAGTTTGTCTGTCGCATAGATTCGTAACGTTGCCAATTATAGTAACTGCGACATTCGTGGATCAATAATTCATGGTTGGTGATTTTTATATTTATTTATTTTTCTGTGGGTGGACATGCAGTAGTTTAATTGATGTCCTATACGATGACTATTTCAACAGTTGAATGATGAAAGCGGACTCAAGATGAATTCAATTAATTTAATTTGAAAAACACAAAATTAACAATAAAATGCACCCGAATTATTAATAAAAACTAGGGCTGTCAAAAGATTAAAGCGCGATTAATCGCATCCAAAATAAAAGTTTGCGTTTACATAATATATGTGTGTGTACTCTGTTAATTATTATTTATATATAAATACACACACATTCATGTATATATTTAAGAAAAAAATATTATTTTTATATATAAAACATTTATACTTATA
>JARQWZ010002236.1:122500-167500 GCA_033150135.1 Gobio occitaniae | reverse complement strand
CTGGTCAGTGGCTGGAACCCTCTCTGGACTCTGGTCAGTGGCTGGAACCCTCTCTGGACTCTGGTCAGTGGCTGGAACCCTCTCTGGACTCTGGTCAGTGGCTGGAGCCCTCGCTGGACTTTGGTCAGTGGCTGGAGCCCTCGCTGGACTTTGGTCCCGGGCTGGAGCCCTCTCTGGACTCTGGTCAGTGGCTGGAACCCTCTCTGGACTCTGGTCAGTGGCTGGAGCCCTCTCTGGACTTTGGTCAGTGGCTGGAGCCCTCACTGGACTTTGGTCAGTGGCTGGAGCCCTCGCTGGCCTTTGGTCCCGGGCTGGAGCCCTTGCTGGACTCTGGTCAGTGGCTGGAGCCCTTGCTGGACTCTGGTCCCGGGCTGGAGCCCTTGCTGGACTCTGGTCAGTGGCTGGAGCCCTCGCTGGACTCTGGTCAGTGGCTGGAGCCCTCGCTGGACTCTGGTCCCGGGCTGGAGCCCTCGCTGGACTCTGGTCCCGGGCTGGAGCCCTTGCTGGACTCTGGTCAGTGGCTGGAGCCCTTGCTGGACTCTGGTCCCAGGCTGGAGCACTCGCTGGACTCTGGTCAGTGGCTGGAGCCCTCGCTGGACTCTGGTCCCGGGCTGGAGCCCTCGCTGGACTCTGGTCCCGGGCTGGAGCCCTTGCTGGACTCTGGTCAGTGGCTGGAGCCCTCGCTGGACTCTGGTCCCGGGCTGGAGCCCTTGCTGGACTCTGGTCAGTGGCTGGAGCCCTAGCTGGACTCTGGTCCCGGGCTGGAGCCCTTGCTGGACTCTGGTCAGTGGCTGGAGCCCTTGCTGGACTCTGGTCAGTGGCTGGAGCCCTTGCTGGACTCTGGTCCCGGGCTGGAGCACTCGCTGGACTTTGGTCAGTGGCTGGAGCCCTCGCTGGACTTTGGTCCCGGGCTGGAGCCCTTGCTGGACTCTGGTCAGTGGCTGGAGCCCTTGCTGGACTCTGGTCCCGGGCTGGAGCCCTTGCTGGACTCTGGTCAGTGGCTGGAGCCCTCGCTGGACTCTGGTCAGTGGCTGGAGCCCTTGCTGGACTTTGGTCCCGGGCTGGAGCCCTCGCTGGACTCTGGTCAGTGGCTGGAGCCCTCGCTGGACTGTGGTCCCGGGCTGGAGCCCTCGCTGGACTCTGGTCAGTGGCTGGAGCCCTTGCTGGACTTTGGTCCCGGGCTGGAGCCCTCGCTGGACTCTGGTCAGTGGCTGGAGCCCTTGCTGGACTTTGGTCCCAGGCTGGAGCCCTCGCTGGACTCTGGTCAGTGGCTGGAGCCCTCGCTGGACTCTGGTCCCGGGCTGGAGCCCTCGCTGGACTCTGGTCAGTGGCTGGAGCCCTTGCTGGACTTTGGTCCCGGGCTGGAGCCCTTGCTGGATTCTTGTCAGTGGCTGGAGCCCTTGCTGGACTCTTGTCCCGGGCTGGAACCCTCGCTGGACTCTGGTCCCGGGCTGGAGCCCTTGCTAGACTCTGGTCAGTGGCTGTAGCCCTCGCTGGACTCTGGTCCCGGGCTGGAGCCCTTGCTGGACTCTGGTCAGTGTCTGGAGCCCTCGCTGGACTCTGGTCCCGGGCTAGAACCCTCGCTGGACTCTAGTCCCGGGCTGGAGCCCTTGCTGGACTCTGGTCCTGGGCTGGAACCCTCGCTGGACTCTGGTCCCGGGCTGGAGCCCTCGCTGGACTCTGGTCAGTGGCTGGAGCCCTCGCTGGACTCTGGTCAGTGGCTGGAACCCTTGCTGGACTCTGGTCAGTGGCTGAAACCCTCGCTGGACTCTGGTCCCGGGCTGGAGCCCTTGCTGGACTTTGGTCCCGGGCTGGAGCCCTCGCTGAACTCTGGTCCCGGGCTGGAGCCCTCGCTGGACTCTGGACGCGGACAGGAGACGTTGCTTGGCTCTGGACGTGGACAGGAGATGTCGCTTGGCTCCAGTGTCCAGTGAGAGGTATTGTCAGGCATGATGTACGCAAGAAAGTTATTTAGTCCATGGCGAAAAATGTCCTTTAAGGCAACATCATTAAATCCCACCAAATGACATAACTCGCAAAAATCTGCCACATAATTTTCAATTGGCCGATTCCCCTGGTGTAGACGTAACAAAGCAACTGCTGGGTCCATTTTGTTAATTTTCAACAACACTGATTCATTCAGGAACAAAACAGGCGACTCACTTTATGAGTGAGTCATTGAATCATTCATTCAACAACACTGATTCTTTCAGGAACGAAACAGGCGACTGACTTTATGAGTGAGTCATTGAATCATTCATTCAACAACACTGATCCATTCAGGAACGAAACAGGCTTTATGAGCGAGTCATTGAATCGTTCATCTCGTGATGCTGATTTATACAGGAGCGATTCACTGCTGCACGGAGACACTCGTGATTCTGCTGTGGATTCGTTTATGAAAAGCACCTGTTCTTGCGACTGAAATGTGAGTTACTCAATATTAACTTGATAATTTACATGTGTATCACTCTCAATCATGGACTTGATTTCATCCGTTTATTGTTGGAGGACGTCTTTCAGAAGTGGAAAAGCCTATTTTACCTTATTTTGATAAAAGGCTCACAGCTGGTCATGTGATGACAACACACCTGCAATCACAGCTTATGTTCGTGCACGTTTAAGAGCAATAAACTGCTTGTAATCACAATGAAGTGCCATGTGTGATCTGTGCCTGTACTGTTACTGTACACAGACTCAGTAAACAGTGACTGCTCAAGCGATTGTGTTTCAGAAACAGCTGTTTAACAGTTACAGTGGAGCCCGACCAGCTGTGAAAGGACCTTAAACAAAGCAGTATTCAAAACCCTTCTGACCATCATACTTGATGCTTTATGTATTTTTCTAGTTTCTTGATTACAAGAAATTGTAATTCTTGATACAGTGATTGCAAAACGTATTTTGACACTTAAAGCACACACACTGTAGGCCTATAACTCTTTAAAGGGTTAGTTCACCCAAAAATGTAAATTGTGTCATTAATGACTGAGCCTCATGTGGTTGGACACCCGTCAGACCTCCGTTCATCTTCAGACACAAATGAAGATATTTTAGTGTAAATCTGATGCTCTGAAAGGCCTCCATTGGCTCAACTTTACACTCTCAAGACCCTTAAAAGACACTTTTTTTGCCCGGGACCAGAGTCCAGCAATCATCCCCTACGATACATCCAATTCCTGAATTACACCAGTAAGATCAACCCTGCTCTGTGTTTTTTCCAAATTATAGCCACACTTCATTGATGCAAAACGGGTCTGTCTCATGAGGAATGTCTCATGCTGACGTGTGCATTGGTGGCAAATGAAAATTCCCCTTGGTTGTCAGCAATGTGCTCACAGCAACACTCCCCATGTTGCCTAATATTTCATTTCTGCTCAGCATTCATATTACGCCAAATGAGGAAACGGACAGAACTGGCCTCATATTGCAACCATTGTCTCACTTCTGGTTTATCTGAAACTGGATTTGATCTGGGTAAACACACAAAGTATGTGCATTGACTGGTTGCACAACGATCTTAAGTTTCTCATGATCCTCACACTAATCCTGTGAGAGAGACTTGTGTAGACGGTGGAGAGATAAAAGAGGATTCAGTGTGTGTTTGCATTGGTTCTCATGACGATAATAAAGTCTGAAACACAGGACTATCTGCTCTCCATGTCACCAAACATCCCAGTTATGTGAAAGGAAGTTCTCTCGATGACAGTGTGTGTGTTTAAATGAAGATAACCTGAAGACTACCTCAGGGCCTTGAAGTAATTCCTACTCGAAGCGAACTGAAAACAGCGGTCAAAGCATCCTTTGTGTGTCTGGAATGCTGGACGGACTTCATCTTAAGCCTGCGTGAAAGGATCTGACGGTCGGCTCGGGTCAGTTCATTCCTCTTTTGTCTGCTGGTCTTGAGAGGAATGTGTTGGTGAAAAGACAAAAAGAGCTAACAGTAATCCAGCAGCCATTGGCACTGGCGTCAGATGATTTGATTTGCTGTTTGGTGACTGAAGGTGACAGTAAATCTCCTGACCAATACAGTAGGAGTGCGGAAATAAGCAAAACATCTCATTCTGACCATCATAATGTGGATTTATGAGACAAATCACAGGTTCACAACCACAATACAATGGTGCGTTTCAAGTAAACATTGTGCCATACATCTGAGCAAATCGCTTTGCAAACAAGAACAAATGTAGGCTTGATTCTGATTGGATGGTTGTGGTTTGCTATTGGCTGATCTCATGTGAGTGACAGGTGGCCCCGCCCTCATCCTCAGAGAAGAGAGGAAGGTATTCTGACTCAATAATGATGTGCACTGATAAATCGTTTTGACTTCGTGCACTGCAAAAAATGCTTTTCTTACTTAGTATTTTTGTCTTGTTTTCAGTCCAAATATCAAAAAAATCTTACATTAAGAAGCATTTACTAGACAAGCAAAAGTTTTTGTCTTGTTTTGGGGGAAAATAACTAAAAATGAAGCGAGTTTTTGCTTAAAATAAGCAAAATAATCTGCCAATGGGGTAAGCAAAATAATCTTAATTCAAACAGAAAACAAGATTATTTTACTTACCCCATTGGCAGATTATTTTAGGCAAAAACTCACTTAATTTTGAGTTATTTTCCCCCAAAACAAGACAAAAACTTTTGCTTGTCTAGTTAATGCTTCTTAATGTAAGATTTTTTAGATATTCGGACTAAAAACAAGACAAAAATGCTAAGTAAGAAAAGCATTTTTTGCAGTGTGACTTTAATCACCTTCAGATTTGAGGTCGATATTACAATCTTTTAGCGACGCTTGTGCATGTTCATGGTTCTGTAATGTCGGCTAATGGTCTTTAGGGATGGGTATCAAGAACCGGTTCCAAATTACCCAGAACCGGTGATTCGATAAGAAACGTGCATTTCGATTTCGCTTATTGGTCATCAGAGAAGAGATGAAGTTATTCTTATATCATCATAGTTACATTTAAAAAAAATGTTCCCATTAAGTTATGAAAACATTAAACATTCAGTGGTTATGTGAACGTTTACACTGCACAAAATGCTTTTCTTATTTAGTATTTCTGTCTTGTTTTCAGTCTCAATATCTAAATATTCTTAAATCAAGATGCTTTCACTAGATGAGTAAAATGACTTGTTTTTTGCGGTGTACATTTAAAAACCATCAGAGGAACTTTGAGAGAACCTCACCGAACGTTCTGCGAATGTTCCCTGTTTGCGGGGAAAAGTGAAAGTAATTTTCGCAATCTAAGTTTCAAAAACATCATTAGATGATTTGTTGTGCTCCAGTGTAAGTCGTGGTAACTCTTGAAGAGCTCTTTGTGTCCCGTCAGACAGTGACTCACGTCTGATACTCGTCTGTCCAGATTATTGCAATCATAAATCTCTTAGAGTTTGCTCACTCGAGAGCCGTGTTTCGCCACCTCTCTGACTGCATTGCGTCTTATGGACACACTTGGTAAATTTCAGCAAATTGATCAATTGGAGAAGTCCATCACTAATAGTTACGCCTTGTAGTGATTTCAGAATTTTCCAGATCAAAAATTGCTTATTAAAGCCTTTTCACAACGTTCTGGTCATGTTCATTCTGAAGGGAACTCATCCTTATTAACGGATAAAATATGGGATAATAAAGGGTTATCGTTTTTTTGCTGTCAGGTACAGAATTTTGCTCTTCAGTTCCTCGAAAATAAAGCCAACTCATCCTTTAAAGATGTTCTCAAAATGTTACACTGGAAAAAACGCTTTTCTTTCTTAGTATTTTTGTCTTGTTTTCAGTCCGAATATCTAAAAAATCTTCCATTAAGAAGCATTTACTAGACAAGCAAAAGTTTTTGTCTTGTTTTGGGGGAAAATAACTCAAAATTAAGGGAGTTTTTGCCTAAAATAATCTGCCAATGGGATAAGCAAAATAATCTTGTTTTCTGTTTGAATTAAGATTATTTTGCTTACCCCATTGGCAGATTATTTTGCTTATTTTAAGCAAAAACTCGCTTCATTTTGAGTTATTTTCCCCCAAAACTAGACAATAATTTGTATTTGCCTAGTAAATGCTTCTTGTTTTGAGAATTTTTAGATGTTTGGACCAGAAACAAGACAAAAATACTAAGAAAGAAAAGCATTTTTTGCAGTGTAGCACAAAAACATTATTTATACAAAACATTTTTTTTCTTCTGAAACATTCTCATGATGTTATTCATGTTCTCCTAACGTTTGTACAACCAAGAAATAACGTTTTTCAAACATTTGAAAACGGGACATTTTGGCCTGGTTTGACAGACAGGGCTCAGATTAACCCAGGGTTAGGCCTTAGCTCAACTTTTATAAACATTACTGGTGTGCATCTCGGGACATTTTTCAGATGTGCTTTCAGTTTAAACTGCTCAATAAGGCATTCTTAAGTCTATCTCATGCCTCGTCTGTGAAACCGGGGTTTAAATCTGCAGAATAAATGTCCTAACTCAATGGGAATGTTAGCAAAACCTTCTGTGAGCTGTGTTTCCCTTCTCTGAGTCTATGCTCGCCTGCATCAGCTCTGATCATCTTTCTCATCCTGGCATCGTGAGTCCGCTGTTGCCATGGCAGCAGAGCATGTGGCGTCTTATTCTGTTGTTTATTGTGCACAAAGACATCGATTACAACAGAAACTCAAAGCGGACACTGGAGAGCCTGCTTCCCCCGGCGGGATGAAGTTTCAACATCGGTCTGTAATGATATCAGAATCACTTCATCTCTTCTCTGAGGACGAGGGCGGGGCCAGCTGTCACTCACATGAGATCGGCCAATAGCAAACCACAACCATCCCATCAGAATCAAGCCCCGTCCAACATTTGTTCTTGTTTGTCAAGCGTTTCTCTCACATATGTGACACAATATGTTTGCTTGAAATGCACCATGAATCTCCCGCTGTTTTGTTGTCATGCAGTTTAATCTACAACACACACACACACACACACACACACACACACACGTTTGTTTTACTCACAGTTACTGTGGATTCACACTCCTGCTTCCTGACGGGGGATGTTGAGCCGGGACTCTGGGAGAAGAGAGAGAGCCGTGTGTCAGACATGCTGTGATTGTGAGAGTTGCTCTCTATAATCTGTCATCATGAGGAAGAGGAGGAGGAGGAAGAGGAGGAAGAGGAGGAGGAGGAAGAAGAGGAAGAGGAGGAGGAGGAAGAAGAGGAAGAGGGAGGGATGATGAGAGAGCGGAGAGAGAAGTCCCTTCGTTCTCTTCTCTTCATAGATGATATCTGCTGCATCTTTAGTGAACGCTCAGGTGAAGTGTGTCATTTCCCAAACACTCCCCTGCTTTTCTATTGGATGGACGAACTGATAGTCCCGCCCTAAAACCCACGCCATTGGTTGAACTGATGTTGCTGTGTTGAGAGGCATTTTCGGGGAATCAGCCAACGGATGGCTTGCTGATAGTTAGTCTTGCATAGCCCGATCACAGCTGATGGCCACTCAAACAGGACCAGAGCCATCCCTGACCATCACTGGAGGAACTGAGACGCTCCACAGCTCAGAGGCTGCAGGTGGAAGATCATCAAACACCTAAAGAAGACTTTTATAAACACAGCTCGTTTCCAGGCGGATTGAGGAAAGTACTGGTGTGTCAGATCAGAGTAGAGTTTGGGTTTGGGTTGTTTTATCCCAGCGGTTGGGTTGTGTTATCCCAGCGGTTGGGTTGTTTTATCCCAGCGGTTGGGTTGTTTTATCCCAGCGGTTGGGTTGTGTTATCCCAGCGGTTGGGTTGTTTTATCCCAGCGGTTGGGTTGTTTTATCCCAGCGGTTGGGTTGTGTTATCCCAGCGGTTGGGTTGTGTTATCTCAGCGGTTGGGTTGTTTTATCCCAGCGGTTGGGTTGTGTTATCCCAGCGGTTGGGTTGTGTTATCCCAGTGGTTGGGTTGTGTTATCCCAGCGGTTGGGTTGTTTTATCCCAGTAGTTGGGTCGTTTTATCCCAGTGGTTGGGTTGTTTTATCCCAGCGGTTGGGTTGTGTTATCCCAGCGGTTGGGTTGTGTTATCCCAGCGGTTGGGTTGTTTTATCCCAGTGGTTGGGTTGTTTTATCCCAGTGGTTGGGTCGTTTTATCCCAGTGGTTGGGTTGTGTTATCCCAGTGGTTGGGTTGTGTTATCCCAGCGGTTGGGTTGTGTTATCCCAGCGGTTGGGTAGTTTTATCCCAGTGGTTGGGTCGTTTTATCCCAGTGGTTGGGTCGTTTTATCCCAACGGTTGGGTTGTGTTATCCCAGTGGTTGGGTCGTTTTATCCCAACGGTTGGGTTGTGTTATCCCAGTGGTTGGGTTGTGTTATCCCAACGGTTGGGTTGTGTTATCCCAGTGGTTGGGTCGTTTTATCCCAACGGTTGGGTTGTGTTATCCCAGTGGTTGGGTTGTGTTATCCCAGTGGTTGGGTTGTGTTATCCCAACGGTTGGGTTGTGTTATCCCAGTGGTTGGGTTGTGTTATCCCAGCGGTTGGGTTGTTTTATCCCAGTGGTTGGGTCGTTTTATCCCAGTGGTTGGGTTGTTTTATCCCAGCGGTTGGGTTGTGTTATCCCAGCGGTTGGGTTGTGTTATCCCAGCGGTTGGGTTGTTTTATCCCAGTGGTTGGGTCGTTTTATCCCAGTGGTTGGGTTGTTTTATCCCAGTGGTTGGGTCGTTTTATCCCAGTGGTTGGGTTGTGTTATCCCAGTGGTTGGGTTGTGTTATCCCAGCGGTTGGGTTGTGTTATCCCGCCGGTTGGGTTGTGTTATCCCAGTGGTTGGGTCGTTTTATCCCAACGGTTGGGTTGTGTTATCCCAGTGGTTGGGTCGTTTTATCCCAACGGTTGGGTTGTGTTATCCCAGTGGTTGGGTTGTGTTATCCCAGTGGTTGGGTTGTTCTATCCCAGCGGTTAGGTTGTGTTATCCCAGCGGTTGGGTTGTTCTATCCCAGTGGTTGGGTTGTTTTATCCCAGCGGTTGGGTTGTTTTATCCCAGCGGTTGGGTTGTTCTATCCCAGCGGTTGGGTTGTGTTATCCCAGCGGTTGGGTTGTGTTATCCCAGCGGTTGGGTTGTTTTATCCCAGCGGTTGGGTTGTGTTATCCCAGCGGTTGGGTTGTTTTATCCCAGCGGTTGGGTTGTGTTATCCCAGCGGTTGGGTTGTGTTATCCCAGCGGTTGGGTTGTTTTATCCCAGCGGTTGGGTTGTGTTATCCCAGCGGTTGGGTTGTGTTATCCCAGTAGTTGGGTTGTGTTATCCCAGCGGTTCGGTTGTTTTATCCCAGTGGTTGGGTCGTTTTATCCCAGTGGTTGGGTTGTTTTATTCCAGCGGTTGGGTTGTGTTATCCCAGCGGTTGGGTTGTGTTATCCCAGCGGTTGGGTTGTTTTATCCCAGTGGTTGGGTCGTTTTATCCCAGTGGTTGGGTTGTTTTATCCCAGTGGTTGGGTCGTTTTATCCCAGTGGTTGGGTTGTGTTATCCCAGTGGTTGGGTTGTGTTATCCCAGCGGTTGGGTTGTGTTATCCCGGCGGTTGGGTTGTGTTATCCCGGTGGTTGGGTCGTTTTATCCCAACGGTTGGGTTGTGTTATCCCAGTGGTTGGGTCGTTTTATCCCAACGGTTGGGTTGTGTTATCCCAGTGGTTGGGTTGTGCTATCCCAGTGGTTGGGTTGTTCTATCCCAGCGGTTAGGTTGTGTTATCCCAGCGGTTGGGTTGTTCTATCCCAGTGGTTGGGTTGTTTTATCCCAGCGGTTGGGTTGTTTTATCCCAGCGGTTGGGTTGTTCTATCCCAGCGGTTAGGTTGTGTTATCCCAGCGGTTGGGTTGTTCTATCCCAGTGGTTGGGTTGTTCTATCCCAGCAGTTGGGTTGTGTTATCCCAGCGGTTGGGTTGTTCTATCCCAGCGGTTGGGTTGTGTTATCCCAGCGGTTGGGTTGTGTTATCCCAGCGGTTGGGTTGTTCTATCCCAGCGGTTGGGTTGTTCTATCCCAGCGGTTGGGTTGTGTTATCCCAGCGGTTGGGTTGTTTTATCCAAGCGGTTGGGTTGTTCTATCCCAGCGGTTGGGTTGTGTTATCCCAGCAGTTGGGTTGTGTTATCCCAGCAGTTGGGTTGTGTTATCCCAGCGGTTGGGTTGTGTTATCCCAGCGGTTGGGTTGTTTTATCCCAGCGGTTGGGTTGTTATATCCCAGCGTTTGGGTTGTGTTATCCCAGCGGTTGGGTTGTTATATCCCAGCGGTTGGGTTGTGTTATCCCAGCGGTTGGGTTGTTTTATCCCAGCGGTTGGGTTGTGTTATCCCAGCGGTTAGGTTGTTTTATCCCAGCGGTTGGGTTGTGTTATCCCAGCAGTTGGGTTGTGTTATCCCAGCGGTTGGGTTGTGTTATCCCAGCGGTTGGGTTGTTATATCCCAGTGGTTGGGTTGTTATATCCCAGCGGTTAGGTTGTGTTATCCCAGCGGTTGGGTTGTTCTATCCCAGTGGTTGGGTTGTTCTATCCCAGCGGTTGGGTTGTGTTATCCCAGCGGTTGGGTTGTTCTATCCCAGTGGTTGGGTTGTTCTATCCCAGCGGTTGGGTTGTGTTATCCCAGCGGTTGGGTTGTTTTATCCCAGCGGTTGGGTTGTGTTATCCCAGCGGTTGGGTTGTGTTATCCCAGCTGTTGGGTTGTTATATCCCAGCGGTTGGGTTGTGTTATCCCAGCGGTTGTGTTGTGTTATCCCAGTGGTTGGGTTGTTTTATCCCAGCGGTTGGGTTGTTCTATCCCAGCGGTTGGGTTGTGTTATCTCAGCGGTTGGGTTGTGTTATCCCAGCGGTTGAGTTGTTCTATCCCAGCGGTTGGGTTATGTTATCTCAGCGATTGGGTTGTGTTATCTCAGCGGTTGGGTTGTGTTATCCCAGCGGTTGGGTTGTGTTATCTCAGCGGTTGGGTTGTTTTATCACAGCGGTTGGGTTGTTCTATCCCAGCGGTTGGGTTGTGTTATCCCAGCGGTTGGGTTGTATTAGCCCAGCGTTTGGGTTGTTTTATCCCAGCGGTTGGGTTGTTTTATCCCAGCGGTTGGGTTGTTCTATCCCAGCGGTTGGGTTGTGTTATCCCAGCAGTTGGGTTGTGTTATCCCAGCAGTTGGGTTGTGTTATCCCAGCGGTTGGGTTGTTTTATCCCAGCGGTTGGGTTGTTATATCCCAGCGGTTGGGTTGTGTTATCCCAGCGGTTGGGTTGTTATATCCCAGCGGTTGGGTCGTTTTATCCCAGTGGTTGGGTTGTTTTATCCCAGTGGTTGGGTCGTTTTATCCCAGTGGTTGGGTTGTGTTATCCCAGTGGTTGGGTTGTGTTATCCCAGCGGTTGGGTTGTGTTACAGCGGTTGGGTTGTGTTATCCCAGCGGTTGGGTTGTGTTATCTCAGCGGTTGGGTTGTTTTATCACAGCGGTTGGGTTGTTCTATCCCAGCGGTTGGGTTGTGTTATCCCAGCGGTTGGGTTGTATTAGCCCAGCGTTTGGGTTGTTTTATCCCAGCGGTTGGGTTGTTCTATCCCAGCGGTTGGGTTGTTTTATCCCAGCGGTTGGGTTGTTCTATCCCAGCGGTTGGGTTGTGTTATCCCAGCAGTTGGGTTGTGTTATCCCAGCAGTTGGGTTGTGTTATCCCAGCGGTTGGGTTGTGTTATCCCAGCGGTTGGGTTGTTTTATCCCAGCGGTTGGGTTGTTATATCCCAGCGGTTGGGTTGTGTTATCCCAGCGGTTGGGTTGTTATATCCCAGCGGTTGGGTTGTGTTATCCCAGCGGTTGGGTTGTTTTATCCCAGCGGTTGGGTTGTGTTATCCCAGCGGTTGGGTTGTTTTATCCCAGCGGTTGGGTTGTTTTATCCCAGCGGTTGGGTTGTGTTATCCCAGCGGTTGGGTTGTGTTATCCCAGCGGTTGGGTTGTGTTATCCCAGCAGTTGGGTTGTTATATCCCAGTGGTTGGGTTTTTTATATCCCAGCGGTTAGGTTGTGTTATCCCAGCGGTTGGGTTGTGTTATCCCAGCGGTTGGGTTGTTATATCCCAGCGGTTGGGTTGTGTTATCCCAGCGGTTGTGTTGTGTTATCCCAGTGGTTGGGTTGTTTTATCCCAGCGGTTGAGTTGTGTTATCTCAGCGGTTGGGTTGTGTTATCTCAGCGGTTGGGTTGTGTTATCCCAGCGGTTGGGTTGTGTTATCTCAGCGGTTGGGTTGTTTTATCACAGCGGTTGGGTTGTTCTATCCCAGCGGTTGGGTTGTGTTATCCCAGCGGTTGGGTTGTATTAGCCCAGCGTTTGGGTTGTTTTATCCCAGCGGTTGGGTTGTTCTATCCCAGCGGTTGGGTTGTTTTATCCCAGCGGTTGGGTTGTTCTATCCCAGCGGTTGGGTTGTGTTATCCCAGCAGTTGGGTTGTGTTATCCCAGCAGTTGGGTTGTGTTATCCCAGCGGTTGGGTTGTGTTATCCCAGCGGTTGGGTTGTTTTATCCCAGCGGTTGGGTTGTTATATCCCAGCGGTTGGGTTGTGTTATCCCAGCGGTTGGGTTGTTATATCCCAGCGGTTGGGTTGTGTTATCCCAGCGGTTGGGTTGTTTTATCCCAGCGGTTGGGTTGTGTTATCCCAGCGGTTGGGTTGTTTTATCCCAGCGGTTGGGTTGTGTTATCCCAGCGGTTGGGTTGTGTTATCCCAGCGGTTGGGTTGTGTTATCCCAACGGTTGGGTTGTTATATCCCAGCGGTTGGGTTGTTATATCCCAGCGGTTGGGTTGTGTTATCCCAGCAGTTGGGTTGTTTTATCCCAGCGGTTGGGTTGTGTTATCCCAGCGGTTGGGTTGTGTTATCCCAGCGGTTGGGTTGTTATATCCCAGCGGTTGGGTTGTGTTATCCCAGCGGTTGAGTTGTGTTATCCCAGCGGTTGTGTTGTGTTATCCCAGTGGTTGGGTTGTTTTATCCCAGCGGTTGATTTGTTCTATCCCAGCGGTTGGGTTGTGTTATCTCAGCGGTTGGGTTGCGTTATCTCAGCGGTTGGGTTGTGTTATCTCAGCGGTTGGGTTGTTTTATCCCAGCGGTTGGGTTGTGTTATCCCAGCGGTTGGGTTGTGTTATCCCAGCGGTTGGGTTGTGTTATCCCAGCGGTTGGGTTGTTATATCCCAGTGGTTGGGTTGTTATATCCCAGCGGTTGGGTTGTGTTATCCCAGCGGTTGGGTTGTTTTATCCCAGCGGTTGGGTTGTGTTATCCCAGCGGTTGGGTTGTGTTATCCCAGCGGTTGGGTTGTTATATCCCAGTGGTTGGGTTGTGTTATCCCAGCGGTTGGGTTGTTTTATCCCAGCGGTTGGGTTGTTTTATCCAAGCGGATGTGTTGTTTTATCCCAGCGGTTGAGTTGTTTTATCCCAGCGGTTGGGTTGTGTTATCCCAGCGGTTGGGTTGTTATATCCCAGTGGTTGGGTTGTTATATCCCAGCGGTTAGGTTGTGTTATC
This sequence comes from Gobio occitaniae, assembly GCA_033150135.1. NCBI lineage: Eukaryota > Metazoa > Chordata > Actinopteri > Cypriniformes > Gobionidae > Gobio > Gobio occitaniae. The sequence goes on along the minus strand of JARQWZ010002236.1, from coordinate 154,067 downwards.
CCAGCGGTTGGGTTGTTTTATCCCAGCGGTTGGGTTGTGTTATCCCAGCGGTTGGGTTGTGTTATCCCAGCTGTTGGGTTGTGTTATCTCAGCGGTTGGGTTGTTTTATCACAGCGGTTGGGTTGTTCTATCCCAGCGGTTGGGTTGTGTTATCCCAGCGGTTGGGTTGTATTAGCCCAGCGTTTGGGTTGTTTTATCCCAGCGGTTGGGTTGTTCTATCCCAGCGGTTGGGTTGTTTTATCCCAGCGGTTGGGTTGTTCTATCCCAGCGGTTGGGTTGTGTTATCCCAGCAGTTGGGTTGTGTTATCCCAGCAGTTGGGTTGTGTTATCCCAGCGGTTGGGTTGTGTTATCCCAGCGGTTGGCTTGTTTTATCCCAGCGGTTGGGTTGTTATATCCCAGCGGTTGGGTTGTGTTATCCCAGCGGTTGGGTTGTTATATCCCAGCGGTTGGGTTGTGTTATCCCAGCGGTTGGGTTGTTTTATCCCAGCGGTTGGGTTGTGTTATCCCAGCGGTTGGGTTGTTTTATCCCAGCGGTTGGGTTGTGTTATCCCAGCGGTTGGGTTGTGTTATCCCAGCGGTTGGGTTGTGTTATCCCAGCGGTTGGGTTGTTATATCCCAGTGGTTGGGTTGTTATATCCCAGCGGTTGGGTTGTGTTATCCCAGCGGTTGGGTTGTTTTATCCCAGCGGTTGGGTTGTGTTATCCCAGCGGTTGGGTTGTGTTATCCCAGCGGTTGGGTTGTTATATCCCAGCGGTTGGGTTGTGTTATCCCAGCGGTTGAGTTGTGTTATCCCAGCGGTTGTGTTGTGTTATCCCAGTGGTTGGGTTGTTTTATCCCAGCGGTTGATTTGTTCTATCCCAGCGGTTGGGTTGTGTTATCTCAGCGGTTGGGTTGTGTTATCTCAGCGGTTGGGTTGTGTTATCTCAGCGGTTGGGTTGTTTTATCCCAGCGGTTGGGTTGTGTTATCCCAGCGGTTGGGTTGTGTTATCCCAGCGGTTGGGTTGTGTTATCCCAGCGGTTGGGTTGTTTTATCCCAGCGGTTGGGTTGTTTTATCCAAGCGGATGTGTTGTTTTATCCCAGCGGTTGAGTTGTTTTATCCCAGCGGTTGGGTTGTTTTATCCCAGCGGTTGGGTTGTTTTATCCCAGCGGTTGGGTTGTTTTATCCCAGCGGTTGGGTTGTTTTATCTCAGCGGTTGGGTTGTTTTATCCCAGTGGTTGGGTTGTTTTATCCCAGTGGTTGGGTTGTTTTATCCCAGTGGTTGGGTTGTTTTATCCAAGCGGATGTGTTGTTTTATCCCAGCGGTTGGGTTGTTTTATCCCAGCGGTTGAGTTGTTTTATCCCAGCGGTTGGGTTGTTTTATCCCAGCGGTTGAGTTTTTTTATCCCAGCGGTTGGGTTGTTTTATCCCAGCGGTTGGGTTGTTTTATCTCAGCGGTTGGGTTGTTTTATCCCAGTGGTTGGGTTGTTTTATCACAGCGGTTGGGTTGTTTTATCCCAGCGGTTGGGTTGTTTTATCTCAGCGGTTGGGCTGTTTTATCCCAGTGGTTGGGTTGTTTTATCACAGTGGTTGGGTTGTTTTATCCCAGCGGTTGGGTTGTCTTATCCCAGCGGTTGACGAGTGTCTGTGGCCGTTAAAAAGACACTTTATTCACGGGTTTATTTTACTGTGCAAACAATTATAATTACAATGATGTTTCTGAATGTAAAAACCACGCGAACGTCATAAGTTGACCTCAGACAACAGTATAAAAAAATGTAAAAAGCCAGTTCATGACACCTTTAATGAAGTAAACAACGTCCACAGCAGTGTAGAGATGCTCATATTGCAAAATATGCTATGCGGTATTACAGCAGTAGAACAAGCTCCTGACTGGTGGAAAGCAAATACCACATAGCATATTTTGCAATATGAGCATCTCTACACCGCTGTGGACGTTGTTTACTTCATTAAATGACGTCTGTGTGGTTTTTGCATTCAGAAACCTCATAATGAATCAGTAATAGGCTATTTTCTGCCTTGGTTTTGAGGCTCTCTGAAGAACAGTTGGTTTTGATGGGCATGCCGCACTGAAGACTGAAGTAAACGCCCACGGCTAGGATTGGATAAGATTTGCATATTTAATGAGCTTCAGCTCCTCTCAGTACATGTGGGGATTGTTTTGAAAGCATCTGGAGAAACGCTCACAGGACTCGCAAAATATCTTTATCAAACTAATGATTCATCTCTCATCCACCCGCGACTGATTGGAATGTTGTCGCCCGATCAGTGAATATAACCACGAACCGTACACACACACACACACGCGTGCGCGCACGCAAGAAAGGAATGTTATTTACCTATTTAAGATAGCATGTCGACAGGCTTAAAAACACACAGCCCAGAACGTTGGGCTTTTAAAAAAGTCAAGTCCGAGTCTGATCCCGAATGAACCAATAACAGCTTCTCCAGCCTGTGAGCGCGTGCTGAGGTGTGTGATCAATAGATATCAAACCATCTGTAACTCTAACACATATAAACACATGTTTACGCACATCAGTGTGTTGCAGCGTCCCTGTCAGATCCAGAAGCACAGCGTTGTGTTTTAATCTCAATATGTCTGCAGATCCAGGCTCCACCTGTGTCTTGTTTACAAACGAATCCACGGTTAAATGAAGTGAACAAACGCAATGTCTTACACACGTGAGCTGGAACCGCATGTTTATTGCTCGGTAGAGCGACCCATTTAGCTCCACGAGTCGGTGGGCGGGGCTAGAGGCGGAGCTTCTGCGTTCTATAACGATCGACATATTCTGAGATCTCTCGTTTTCTGGGTCTGGTGTCAATAAAAGCTTTTCTTTGACTAACAAGGACGTTTTCAGCTCTGAAACTTACAGGATATTCTTATTTCACCATGAACTTTTATATATCAAAGGCTCAAAGGAAAGTTGATTTCTCAGTTCATCACCCCTTTAATGGGTATTCAGTTTCGGATTCGGCAGATTCTTAGCCAGTGGATTCGGTATTCGGCCCAAAATTCTGGATTCGTGCATCCCTACTGTAAATATCATCAGTTTGCGTTAAGGACCCATCAGAGTTTGATGACAGAACTTGGCATTTCATAAAATCTGAGCTTGACTCTGCACTGAATGTTGTTTTAATGGATGGAGATTAGCTGAGAGATGGGCCGTACCTGTTGATCTGTGCTGGCCTTCCGCACGACTGCATGTTCGGTCTGATGCAACGGGCTGCCATTAGCATGAAATCCATTCACTGCGGGAAGAACACGTGAGATTCGATTCAGAGAAGATCTTATCCTCTCACAAGGTTATTTAACAAAGACAAAGCACTAGAAATTGAGTACAGTGTGTTTGTCACAACATCAGTGCCTTGAAAGAATAATTCTCTCAAAAATGAAAACCATCACTGTGAAGAATCTCAGGCGAGGCTCATTTAAGGGAGTGATGGACATGTTTCCTCGGTCCATGTGCAATGACACTCATTTCTCTTGAGTCATAATTTAATTTGCTTTATGGCGTGCTGTCCACACGCTGGACACTACTATCCTGTCCATCTGTCATTGAGATGTGCGGGTAGACATTGTAAAATGATGATAGCCGGTGCAAATCAAATCAAGAGTACTAAACCGAGCTCAGTTGGGCTCTCAGGACGGAGGTGCGGACAGGAGATGCTCCATTAGCTGATCCGGGGATGGATTGAGGAGGATCTGTAATGGGGTCCAAAAGTCTGAGACCGCATCGCCAGTCTGGGATTCACTTCCAGAACGCGTTTTAAGGCAAATTAAACTGTCCTAGGATCTAGGAGGTGGTGTTTGTGAGCCTGAGTTCAAAGCTCAATCATTAAAGGGTTAGTTCACCCAAAAATGTAAATTGTGTCATTAATGACTGAGCCTCATGTGGTTGGACACCCGTCAGACCTCCGTTCATCTTCAGACACAAATGAAGATATTTTAGTGTAAATCTGATGCTCTGAAAGGCCTCCATTGGCTCAACTTTACACTCTCAAGACCCTTAAAACGCACTAAAGACGTCGATACAAAGTCCATCTCACTACAGCGGCTCTACAATAACTTTATGAAGACGAGAATAGTTTCTGTGCGCAAAAAAACCCTAAATAACGACTTATATAGTGATGACGATTTCAAAACACGGCCTCATGAAGCTTCGAAGCGTTATGAATCAGTGAGTCGATTCAGCGGTTCAGAGCGTTATGAATCAGTGAGTCGATTCAGCGGTTTGAATCGCCAAAGTCATGTGATTTCAGCAGTTTTGAAATCGGTCATCACAATATAAGTCGTTATTTAGGTTTTTTTTGCGCACAGAAACTATTCTCGTCTTCATAAAGTTATTGTAGAGCCGCTGTAGTGAGATGGACTTTGTAACTTTAGTCTTTAGTGTCTTTTAAGGGTCTTGAGAGTGTAAAGTTGAGCCAATGGAGGCCTTTCAGAGCATCAGATTTACACTAAAATATCTTCATTTGTGTCTGAAGATGAACGGAGGTCTGACGGGTGTCCAACCACATGAGGCTCAGTCATTAATGACACAATTTACATTTTTGGGTGAACTAACCCTTTAACTTGACTATCTCACACTCCTTTCTGCTGATCTGTTATGAAGATTTATTAACAATATTGAACGAGTTTATAGTGACTCACTCTCTAACATGTTGAGTCCCAATCTCATGTGAATCTGGTTTATGTCCATCTGTCCTACTAACTGGGAGCGTTCTCAGAACTTTAGCAGAATATGTGTAAGTTCTGGGGTCTTTACTAAGGATACCTGCAGGTAGAGAGTGCTTGTGTTTGACGGGTGTTCTCGGGGTTCCCGGGGTGCTGGACGGCCTCTCCCATGTTGTCTCTGAAAAGCAAGAGCAGAATCAAACCTTCATCTTCTGTAGGGCAGGAAATGCTCAATACACGTAACTGATAACGTAATGCAGAATGCGGCCATATCAGACCCCGTCCAATCCAAACCAGTCTCAGTAAACGCCTGTAGCCTTGAGCCAATGTCTTCTTGTGTCATCTTTGGATGTTAAATCAAATATCCCTCACTGCAGTTGTTACTGTATTTTATATATTATTATAGAAATATCTTATATGTTATCTTATATATACCTTAGCAACTACCCAAAACACCATGGCAACAGCATAACATTACCAAAGCAATCAACCAGCATTATCTATTAACCATGTAGCAACATCTTAACAACGACTAGGGACACCCTAGCAATCACCCAGAATACCCAACCGCATAGCAACATCCCAAAATACCTTAGTTACAACATAGCAACTCCCTAGCAACCACCCAAAATACCCTAGCAACCATATAGAAACATCCTAGCAACCAGCCAAAATATCCTTGCTACTGCATAGCAACACCCTAGCAACCACCCAGAATACCCAATTGCATAGCAATATCCTAGCAACCATTTAGAATAACCAACTGCATAGCATTATCCTAGCAACCACTCAGAATACCCTACCAACCACCCAGAATACCCAACCGCATAGCAACATCCCAAAATACCTTAGTTACAACATAGCAACTCCCTAGCAACCACCACAAATACCCTTGCAATCGCATAGCAGCACCCTTAAAATCACCCAGAACACCCTAGCAACCACCCAGAATACTCAACTGCATAGCAACATCCTAGCAACCACTCAGAACAACCACCCAAAATACCCTTGCAACCATATAGAAACATCCTAGCAACCAGCCAAAATATCCTTGCTACTGCATAGCAACACCCTAGCAACCACCCAGAATACACAATTGCATAGCAATATCTTAGCAACCACTCAGAATAACCAACTGCATAGCATTTTCTTAGCAACCACTCAGAATACCTTAACAACCACCCCGGATACCCAACCGCATAGCAACATCCTAGCAACACCCAAGTAACCACTCAGAATACCCAACTGCACAGCAATATCCTAGCAACCACTCAGAATACCCTAACAACCACCCAGGATACCCAACAGCATAGCAACACCCAAGCAACCACCCAGAATACCCAACCGCACAGCAACATCCTAGCAACACCCAAGTAACCACTCAGAATACCCAACTGCACAGCAATATCCTAGCAACCACTCAGAATACCCTAACAACCACCCAGGATACCCAACAGCATAGCAACATCCTAGAAACCACCCAGAATACCCAACTGCACAGCAACAGCCTAGCGACCATATAGAAACATCTTAGCAACCAGACAAAATATCCTAGCAACCATATAGAAACATCTTAGCAACCAGCAAAAATATTCTAGCTTCCTGTATAGCAACACCCTAGCAACCACCCAGAATACCCAACTGCATAGTTACACGCAATCAACCACTCAGAATACCCAACTGAATAGCAATATCCTAGCAACCACTCAGAATACCCAACCGCATAGCAACATCCCAAAATACCTAAGCTACCACATAGCAACTCCCTAGCAACTACCCTGAATACCCTTGCAACTGCATATCAACATCCTATCAACCTTCTAACAGCCGCCCAGAATACCCAACTGTACAGCAACACCCTAGCAACCACCCAGAATACCCAACTGCACAGCAACACCCTAGCAACCACCCAAAATACCCTAGCGACTATATAGAAACATCTTAGCAACCAGAAAAAATATCCTAGCTACCATAAAGAAACATCTTAGCAACCAGACAAAATATTATAGCTACCATATAGCAACCCCCTAGCAACCACCCAGAATAACCAATTGCATAGCAACACCCTAGCAACACCCAAGGAACCACTCAGAATACCCAACTGCATAGCAATATCATAGCAACCACTCAGAATACCCTAACAACCATCCAGAATACCCAACTGCATAGCAATATCATAGCAACCACTCAGAATACCCTAACAACCACCCAGAATACTCAACTGCCTAGCAACATCCTAGCAACCACCCAGAAAACCCTTGCAACTGCATATCAACATCCCATCAACCTTCTAACAGCCGCCAGAATACCCTAGCTTTCCACAAGGAAAGACCCCAGCAACCACCCAAAATAACCTAGCAACCATATGACAACACCCTAGCAACCAGCCTTCAAACTTTGAAACTAATTGAAACCTTCAAGCTTCAAACGTCATTCTGGCCATGCTTTCTCAAGCCAATGTCTTGACACTGTATATTCTTACTGTATTTCTCCTTCCCAGGTAAACCCAGTAGATCACATCCCATAATAAAGAGTGTGATATGATGCAGTGAATGAGGTTCAGAGAATCCCCTACAGTTTCATGATCTCCATGATTGGACTGATTGAACTGCATTGTAATCCTGATCCTGCTTGCATAATTCTCAACATGTATATGCAATTGAGAAGTAATAAACAGCCGGACAAACATCTGAAACGCCAGTTACTAAGCAACAAGCATCTGAGAAGCTGATTAGTGTAATTATTGAGTTAAATGAGGCCTGAGTGCTTGGACAAGGCTCACTCTAACCCGGTTTCTGTCCTTCATCTTTAATTTACCACCGTCTGCTCTGCTCACAGCCACTGCTGTTCAACACAACTCTGAGCAAACACACCAGTTGTAAAGTTGTAAATAACTGAGGAGTAATTGATGACGGGCCGTCGAATTATTAGTAAATAATGCACACGAGGAGGTAATCCTGAAACTAACTCATTGGGCGGAGTGATATGGAACTGTAATGCGGCTCAAAACATGCCTGGAACTACTTTAGCCGCCTTAACGACGCCTGGTGCTCTTTTTTTGATCACCTTTTTTTTTGTATCATATATTTTAGTAATTATCATAAATTAGGTATCATTCGAAAGCTTACGAACTCAAAATTCATCCTGTGAAAACCGTTTTGAAATTGGACATTGCGTTACCATGGAAACGGTACTCTAAATTCTTCTAGCGGGCTCCTCCCCCTAGTGGGTGGTTTCGTGTTTCGTATTACAACATTTATTTTAACGACTTTATAATCAAAATCTTTTCTAATCTTGACAAAACACATATCGTCGGAAAGGTCTGAGTCTCAAGGTTACATATTTGGTGACTGTTTTGTGATATTTGGACAGAAATTTACAGGAAAATACATAAAAAAACAATCAATGGAATTTCAATGACACCCGGTGGATGCTTTTGGTACAGCGGCTAAACAACATCTCATGGGGACTTCAATTTTTGTGATATCAACTTCAAATTTGGAACACAACTTGTTTAGACATATGGCTTTGATTTTATAGTAATTTTAGATTAAACATTTTTTGTAAAATATATATTTTATATAAAATAAAAAATATTTAGTACAGTATTTTTTATTTACAGTAAATTTAAACTTCCATAACTTTTTGTTTTTTATTGCTTTGACTTCAGCAATAATCTGCCGAGTGTCTGCTTTAAAACAAGACCAAACTTACGTATATATTCCAAAGCATTCTTGAATTACAGCTCTTTAAGTTTGGATAGTGCATTTTCATGTGTATTTTTAAAATAATACTTGTAATACTTGGTGTAATACTTATAATACTTAAAGTATAATGTAGATAGGGGAGAGTGGGGGGATTTGTGTAAGGGGGGAAGTAGTTAAATGGGTCATGTTAAATTTAAGTAATACATTTGGCATGTGCTTTATAACAGAGCCTCAACGGGTGCAGGATTGTTTTGTCCCCAAAATTTCCGCAGTCGCAAAGCAGTGATTACCATCTTAACTATAAAATAACCTAAACAATTACACTCGCAACAAATACATGCGCAGAATACACACACTTTCTGCTTAAAACAAGCCTAAAATGCTAAATAACAAGACCAATTAAGGATAGTAAGAATTATTTTCAACCACAAAAGTAAAAATAAGTCATTTATATAGCCTAGTATAAACTTGTGATCATTAAAATATTAAATACAATTATAAAATGTAATATTTATGTTGTTTTATTTTTGTAATGTGTTTATAGTCATATTAACATATTGTTTTGAACTGCTTGTTATTTACAATGGTTACTATTAACTTTTTGTGGGTGCGGTGAATTGTATTAAATCCAGACCAAAAATCCTAAAAATCAAACTAAATCATAATAATTATTAATGTTAATAATAATATAGGGAGCCCACAACTACAACAACAACAACAAAAAAACATTCAAAAATGTATTTTCCCTGTTTTTTATTTAAAAGATAATAGCAGATGAGATTTTAGTGATATTTTGACCACTCATATAGGAAATGTCCACAGTTTCCATTTCAGAAATCTGGTCTCCTTAAGTTAGCATGATGTTAGCTCTTAACTGCTGGATTATGCTAGTTTTTCAAACCTGTGGGTCTGGGGTGATTTGTGCCAAAGGGTTAGGGTTAAGTTGTGCCATGTAAGAAGTCAGTGGATGGAAAGCCCATCTTCACATTTAAAGAAAAGACCCGATCCAGACCACCAAACCCAATCAGTCACTTTATTCTCATACGCTACACAATCCACACACAGCGTTCTATGTCAATGCCTTTTTGCCTGAAATGATTCACAAATATCAAATAATGAGTATTTCAGTTTTCTGTGTTTTCCCAAAGACTCATTCCAGCAGTTTAATAGAGGGACGATATCTAAATAAAGCCATTTTATATTGAATGTGTCTTGCTTTCATATAGCATTACAGTTCATAACAATAAAAAATGTTCTGTTTTACTCCAGAAATCACTGGCACAATTTACCCCAACGTATTCTCCCCAAAGGCACAACTTACCCCGCACCAGGGGCAAGTTGTGCCACGAGACCACCCAAAAGCTATATTTCTGAAACAATTTATTCCAGATCCAAAGTTATTGTTCTCACAAACTGGCACAACTCACCCCACTTTCCCCTACTGCAAAACAAAATTAAATGTGCATGTACAACTTGGGCATACACACAGTTACAAAAATCGAAAAAATTACAAAAAAAGTATACTTTGGCCTTTAGAACGTTGTCAACCAATCAGATTCAAGCATTCAACAGCCCCATAGTATAAGACAAAATTATATGATATATTATGTTATTATATATAGTTTGTTTTCAAGAGAATACTATTTTGTCTACTTTCAAGTTTACACATGTGACCTTGGACCACAAAACCAGTCATAAAATTAATTTGAAATTGAGATGTATACATCAAAAAAGCTGAATAAATAATCTTTCCATTAATGTGTGGTTTGTTATGATTGGACAATATTTGAAAATCTGGAATCTGAATGTGCAAAAATATCTAAATATTGAGTAAATCTCCTTTAAAGTTGTCCAAATGAAGTCCTTATTACTACTAATAATACATTTATGATATGAACATTTACCAAATATCTTCATGGAACATGATCTTAATATCCTGATGATTTTTGGCATAAAAGAAAAATGTATAATTTTGACCCATGCGATGTGTTGTTGGCTATTGGCACAGATGTGAAATTTACAAGCAAGTGAAAATAGTTTAAAAATAAGTAAATCCTTCCGAAGTGTGTCCGAGTGTTTCCTGAAGAGCTGAGCGTTACCTGAGTTGATCTGAAACTAGTCTATTTATTCATCATGTGTTCCCCAGCTACTAAAGCAAACCACTACAGCTGTGAAGAGGAAGGAAACCACACACACACACATGCGCGTTACCATGGCGATCACACAAAACACAACAACCCTCTGTTTAATCGGCATGAGCTTCAACACAACACCACAAACTACAAACTGACCACAGGAGCTGAAGCGATTCCAGTGAAGTGGCGTCAGTTTGTGAATGAGTAACTAACTAAAGATTAGTTAATAAAGTCCTGGTAATCATTAATCTGGCTAGACTGGATTAGGACAGCGAGACGACATTCCAGTTTCTGTTACTCAGACTGTGAAGGATTACTGTAACTGCTCGAGATCGAGTCTGTTCGTTCTTTCACAACTCGAGCGGAGGAAGCGTGGAAATGGAAACCATCAGTCAGAGAATCCGTCATGTGGGTGCTCCGTCGAATGTGTTCATTATTAAATGTCAAGCACCTAAACATAAAGCTTTAAGTGGCCTTTAGTAGGAACGTCTCTTCCACCCTGTTTGATAGTAATACAATAACTAGTGGGTCAAGGACGTTCATGGAAATGTACAAACATTGTCCCAAATGCAGTGAATTCGGAGCTCCTGAAACGCCTCTATAGTCTTGAGGTAGCCTGGCCCTACAGGTCTCTCATTCATTTCATCTGTTCAGAGTCTGGCCGCTCTCCTTTGACAACAGGTTTTCCAGGTTTTCACAACAAAACCCACCCAATTGCTACTCAAAACTAGCCCAAAACAAGCCCAATCGCGTTTCAGGGGGGCTTCTCCGCATTTGGAGGGTAAAATATGTGTTTTTTTGGCATGGTTGCCTGCTAATATTCACATTCCCGGGGCTAAATATCACATAATTGGGGTCACTTCAACCAGCGGACATGAAAAACAGGGAAACAACAAAATATCATATGCTTGCAGTGTTCATTTTGACAGCAAATTTTGATTTAGTTTTAGTTATAGTCTTTTGACTAAAATGCCATTTAGTTCTAGTCATATTTTAGTCGCCTGAATTGTTTTTAGTTTTAGTCTAGTTCTAAGATTTTAGTCGACCAATTCTACAGTAGTTTTAGTCTCCTAAAAAGTTTAGTTCAATTGTAATACATTAAGCATTTAAGCGTCACATAACCGACTGTCACTTGAACTGACTTTTTGACATCATTTTGTTTTTTACATTAAAAATACACGAAAGAGCTCAATTCACTTTTTTAAAAAACATCTATATAGTTTTTGTAACTTTGATTTCTGTTTTAGTCAGTAGGCCATATCAGGTTAAGCTAAAACTTCAAATAGGTTTGTTTATTTATTTATTTAATTTTAGTTAACATTTATTTAATAGATTTAAAATATTTTTTTTAATGGTTTTAGTGAACTATTATAACCCTGATACTTTATTGAATATGTGTCTAATACTGGTCTTTCCTCCTGACTATGAATTAAATGGGAATTAAATGAAATACAGTTTATTGTGTAAGCAAAAACAAATATATAATGCGTGACTTTTAATTATAAACGAGCTGGAAATACACCGCGACTCTTATTTTGAAATGTCTGCGCCTCTATTGCAGTTGCAGGAGCTCATTCAAGTTCAGGAGATAAAATATGCGTCTAAAACATATTACTATATAAACATGGTAAAGTAAACATTGTCATTATTCATCAGCATTAGTTCATAAACACTGGTCTGGCATAAATGTGTGTTATTGATTGAGCCGCTCTGGAGCTGGATTGGGTGTGTGTGTGTGTGTGTGTGTGTGTGTGTGTGTGTGTGTTATTGATTGAGCCGCTCTGGAGCTGGATTGGGTGTGTGTGTGTGTGTGTGTTATTGATTGAGCCGCTCTGGAGCTGGATTGGGTGTATGTGTGTGTGTGTGTGTGTGTGTGTGTGTGTGTGTTTGTGTGTGTGTGTGTGTTATTGATTGAGCCGCTCTGGAGCTGGATTGGGGGTGTGTGTGTGTTTGTGTGTGTGTGTGTGTTTATTGATTGAGCCGCTCTGGAGCTGGATTGGGTGTGTGTGTGTGTGTGTGTGTGTGTTTATTGATTGAGCCGCTCTGGAGCTGGATTGGGTGTGTGTGTGTGTGTGTGTGTGTGTTATTGATTGAGCCGCTCTGGAGCTGGATTGGGGTTGTGTGTGTGTGTGTGTGTGTGTGTGTGTTATTGATTGAGCCGCTCTGGAGCTGGATTGGGTGTGTGTGTGTGTGTGTGTGTGTGTGTGTGTGTGTGTGTGTGTGTGTGTGTGTGTGTGTGTGTGTGTGTGTGTTATTGATTGAGCCGCTCTGGAGCTGGATTGGGTGTGTGTGTGTGTGTGTGTTATTGATTGAGCCGCTCTGGAGCTGGATTGGGGTTGTGTGTGTGTGTGTGTGTGTGTGTGTGTGTGTGTGTGTGTGTGTGTGTGTGTGTTATTGATTGAGCCGCTCTGGAGCTGGATTGGGTGTGTGTGTGTGTGTGTGTGTGTGTGTGTGTGTGTGTGTGTGTGTGTGTGTGTGTGTGTGTGTGTGTGTGTGTGTTATTGATTGAGCCGCTCTGGAGCTGGATTGGGTGTGTGTGTGTGTGTGTGTTATTGATTGAGCCGCTCTGGAGCTGGATTGGGGTTGTGTGTGTGTGTGTGTGTGTGTGTGTGTTATTGATTGAGCCGCTCTGGAGCTGGATTGTGTGTGTGTGTGTGTGTGTGAGCCTGTAGATCGTGTGTTTTCCAGAGGTTAGATCAGTTCAGATCAAATGTGTTCATCTGTTACTCAGGACCCCATCTCTGCCCTAATCCACCCTCACTAACATTTACATCTCGCTTTTATTTGTTGACGAAAATGACAGCAGATTTTCGTCATAGTTTTTGTCATCCAACACTAGTTTGTATTTAGTTATCGTCTCGTTTTCGTCAGTGAAAAAAGGTTGTTGACGAAAATGATGACGAAAATTATTCGTCAACAAAATGAACACTGATTCGGAGAGCAGTTAAATGACCACACGACCTGGTGTTTGTCTAAAGGTCATTCGGCCGGGGATTTTTACGCGGATGGTGGGAGACGGACGGCAATAAAATCCCGGACTAGCCTCTGTAAATGATGACCATACCTTCTGACCGCACAATTAACAATTACCGTCCGGATAGAGCTTCAGCAACTCCTTCAGCACTAACGGAGTGAGCTGGAGAATCACACTTCTCCCGGGACACAACATCACGGCCACCAACACAACTCAGCACAGATGGTTCTTGCTCCGGCTATAACTTCTGGACACTCGGTAGCGGAGCCACAACAGACCGAACGGCTTCACTCGCATCTTTCTCCACCACCATTACTGAACTACAACTCACACTAGCGCATTAATGCCATCGCTCTCAGCCACTCCCTCTGTTCACTGATTGGACCGGTACAAATTTGTTCGGAGAAAAACAGAGAATACACCGCAGTCCCACACGGAGAACTGAAGGAAAATGAACATTGAGGGCGGAGCCAGGCTAGTCTTGAGAACCGACACGCCACAATATTCCTCATTATAATAATTAATGTGCAGAATAAAGGGGCGTGGCCTGGTTGAGTTAGTTAGTCGTGTGTTGAAACTGCAAGTTATGGTAAGGGGCGGGGCATTTCCCAAACACCAATCACAACACACCGCTCCGACCAATCAGAACACAGTGTGCTTTTCAGAAGGAGGGGCTTCACAGAGACAGAGCGTTACTGACAGACTGGGAAGAGAGGAGCCGCAACACTGGAGAATATGAGGAAATAATCAACAGTAGAGCCAGAAACACAACAGGACACCACATGAGTATGAAGCCCAGAGATTTAGCAGAGAACTCAGGTGAGAAGTGTTTCTTGTAGTCATCATTGATAGTTCTGATCGGTACAATGCTGATTGTTTGGACACAATGAGTGTACGGAGAGCCTCTGATCCGTCCGGACCAGCCTGTGCCAGCCCTGCTCCACTGTCCTCACACATTCACATCCCAACAAGAGCTTCTGTTGAGGCTCAGACTCACATGACACCATCATCGACTGCAAGCAAAGAGAAAATACTGCACCGTTGTAGTTCTCGGAAACTGTGGGATTGCTGAAAGCAAAAGGTTACATTCCAGTGAACAGGGAACGTTCTCTCACAGTTATGAACAGACGTTCTTCCAGTAACGTTGATGAAACGTTCGTTCAACGTTATCTGGTCTTTAATAAGGTTCAGCACAAAAGTGTTTAGGTGTACATTCTTTTTTAATGTTAGGGTAAACGTGCCTATTAAGCTCACTAAAGACATTTTAGTGCACATGGTATTGGTTTGAGCACAGGAAGTTTTGTTAAAATAAAACAGTAATCTCTCACACAATAATATTTAATTTTATTTTAAATTACAAAGCATTTTAATTAAGATATACATCATTAAATGCATAAAGTCTCATGTTTGTACCCTTTACACCCCTGTTGTCACTAAGCTCACGTCATGTTTATTTTAAACAACATTTTAAAGAATCATTTTATAAAGATTAACTTGAAGGGACAACCATGAGTTCATATTTAACGTATTTACATAGACGTTCAGTGTGGATGAGCTTTATTGGAATGGCAAACCTTTTTTAAATTAATAAATATTATCAAATAAAATTTAAAAGGACAATTTAGCTGAAAAATACATGACGTATTAAGTTCATACATATTTTAATATGAACAGCTATTATTGAAAATCATATTACAATGCACAATAAAATGAAGTCTTTAATAAAAACTGCAGTGTGAAACCACAGAACATCAATAAACTCTACATTTATAATATAATGGATTTAAAAGCACAAGTCAGTAATGCCTGTGAAGTGATAAATTAGTGTACACACAATCTCACAAAGCTAATAAGCGAACAATGTTCTGTAGCATCTGCGCATCTTTTGGATAGAAGAACTGTAATTATTTCCCACATCCAGGTTATAATATGCAAAAGTCTAAACATTAATCTCTTAATTTTGCAGTAAGAAGTTATACTTATCGAAAATAAAGGCTTAAACATCTAAAAAAATGCACATTTAAGGGGCTCCTCTTCTGGTGAAAGTTTTCAGACAGCTTTCAAAATGGCCGCCAGGCAGTGTGGATACCTAGCCTGGATGCCAACTTAGCCCCGCCCACAACAGTTCGGTCTGAACTAGATCCGTTGTGGAGCAACTATGCCCAAACAGGAGCAGTTCGGACCAATGAAATTGTCAGGGCGGGCTTTTTACGATGATGGACGGATGATCAACAGTAACGTCACCAAAGAGCGCTTGGGTTGAATTAAGTACTCTGTGTATCCTTAAATACTTTTACACTCATCTTCTTCTTCTACTTCTTCCAGCACAGGGTGTTCAAGTTTTCACAACAAAACCTGTTGGGAAAAATGGCGTTTGGGGAGTAAAATATGTGTTTTTTTGGCAGGGTTGCTGCAAAAAATGTGCATTCCTGGGTCTAAATATCACATAATTGGGGTCACTTCAACCCGCTGACAACACTGTGTGCAGTTGAGTTCTGTTGACATTTGACAATTAACGTTATGCGTCGCTCCTTTGCTCTGATTGGTTGTCTTTCCTGGTTTGGTTGAAACAGGCCCCATAATCACAGCCCAACCGAGCAGATCAGACTCATATTAAGACTACAATTGAGTATGACAACATCAGGCTAGGGAACCACCAACAATCAAGAATGCATGATTATATGGTGTCATTGCTTTGCAAACAAGAAGTGATGTTATAATGGAAGTCAATGGGGCGAAAACAGCCACGAACAGTAAATAAGGGAGAAAACATTCAAATCTTATCCTGCACAAAAACTAACACTGCATCAAAGCCAGTGTTGTTGCGAATCTTTCACATGTCCAAGACTGTGATAAAATATTGAAAAAAATTGAGTATGACAACGTCAGGCTAGTGGATGCCCATATCTCATTCGCTTGACATACAGGAGGTGTATAATAACACATCAGTTGGTTAAGACATCGAGTAGGATGATCAATTATTTTCTTCTTTTTATAATCTGAGCTCAAAGATAGTAGTGTGCTTACGTTTACCCTACACTCTAAAAAAATGCTGGGTTAAAAATAACCCAAGTTGGGTTGAAAATGGACTAACCCAGCAATTGGGTTGTTTTAACCTAGCGTTTCGGTAAAATGTTTGCTTAAAAAAAAACAATTGCTATTGTTAGTCCATTTTCAACCCAACTTGGGTTATTTTTAACCCAGCATTTTTTAGAGTATACTTGTTTCAGAACGCTCAGAGAACATTCATGAGTAACGTTCGCATAATGTTTGACGCATGATATAATGTTCCCTTAAAGGGTTAGTTCACCCAAAAATGTAAATTGTGTCATGAATGACTGAGCCTCATGTGGTTGGACACCCGTCAGACCTCCGTTCATCTTCAGACACAAATGAAGATATTTTAGTGTAAATCTGATGCTCTGAAAGGCCTCCATTGGCTCAACTTTACACTCTCAAGACCCTTAAAAGACACTAAAGACTAAAGTTACAAAGTCCATCTCACTACAGCGGCTCTACAATAACTTTATGAAGACGAGAATAGTTTTTGTGCGCAAAAAAACCCCTAAATACGATTTACTAAATATACGAAATACTAAAGTCGATTCAGCGGTTCAGAGCGTTATGAATCAGTGAGTCGAATGATGATTCGGATCGCGTGTCAAACCGCCAAACTGCTGAAATTTGGCGATTCAAATTGCTGAATCGACTCACTGAATCATAACGCTTCGAAGCTTCATGATGCCTTGTTTTGAAATCGTCATCACTATATAAGTCGTTATTTAGGGGTTTTTTTGCGCACAAAAACTATTCTCGCCGATTCATAAAGTTATTTTAGAACCACTGTAGTGAGATGGACTTTGTAACGACGTCTTTAGTGTCTTTTAAGAGTGAACCGTGCCATTGAGCCAATGGAGGCCTTTCAGAGCCATCAGATTTACACTAAAATATCTTCATTTGTGTCTGAAGATGAACGTCTCGGTTACGGATGTAACCCTCGTTCCCCGAGGAGGGAACGGAGACGTAACGTTAGTGACTAACGAATGGGGGTTTCGCTTAGAAGCCTATCAACTTCGAGTTTTGAGAAAACGCCCAATGGCGTGCCAATGCCATGGGGCATGCGGAATTTGCATACGTAGCTCCGCCTCACTGCGTGAGTATATAAGGAAGTACGAGGCAATATCGCATTATGTTACCTGCTTGAGGAGCCAAGACTGAACTCCTGCGTTCCAGGTAGCACAGCTGGATGTGGCAAGGGGACGTTACGTCTCCGTTCCCTCCTCGGGGAACGAGGGTTACATCCGTAACCGAGACGTTCCCCTTCGTTCAGTCACTACGACGTAACGTTAGTGACTAACGAATGGGGGTCCCAATATAATCCCGCCACACAGCTGTCTTCCAGTGCCCTGCGTAAGTGTGAGTACCCTGTCGTAAGACTAGTACGGACGAAGGACTCCCACTTAACACAGGATTACCAAGGTACACTGGGAAGCATATCCCAGTGAGGAAATGCCAAAGATGCCTACCCGTGGGGAGGACTTAAGAGACACATATGACCCGGAGGGGGTTGCATATGGAAGATCTCTAGGGTACCAGCCGAAGGTGGATTTTTAACCCTAGGGGTGGCGGGGACACGCCAAGGGAAGAAACCCGCTCACTGCGGAGACTTATGGTGAAATACACATGTGGGGGTCGCCGGAGGGAACCATGCACATGGGGCACCTGGCCGGACATGAGGGTCTGGGCTCGAGAGGGCAGACTGAACTGATGTCGGCGTCGACAGTGCTGGAGGAGCTCAGGGCTCTCGGGGAGCTCACCTGAGGAAAATATCGCACGTATCCAGTCCGTGGAGTGGAGTGGCGAGCAAGCGAAGACACCTGAGCCTGGCCCATCACCGGCCCCTCGGGGGGGCGAGTACATAGTCGGACACTGGCTCCACTCGGAGATTGTAGAATCTGGCGAATGTGTTGGGTGTCGCCCAGCCTGCAGCTCTGCAGATGTCTGCTAGCGAGGCGCCATGCGCTAGAGCCCAAGAGGAGGCCACACTCCGGGTGGAGTGCGCCTTCACACCAAGGGGACATGGTCGGCCTTGCTGCTGGTAAGCCAAAACAATGGTGTCCACTATCCAGTGAGACAGCCTCTGCTTTGAGAGAGCACTTCCCTTCCGCTCTCCACCATAACAGACAAAGAGCTGGTCTGAGGTCCTGAAACACTGCGTCATGTCTACGTAGGCGCGAAGGGCGCGTACTGGACAGAGCAGTGCCAAGGCTGGGTCTGCCTCCTCCAAAGGCAGCGCTTGCAGGTTCACCACCTGGTCCTTAAACGGAGTGGTGGGAACCTTGGGCACATATCCAAGCCGGGGTCTCAGGATCACGTGAGAATTAGCCGGCCCGAATTCCAGGCACGCTTCGTCAACCGAAAATGCCTGCAGGTCCCCGACCCTCTTGACTGAGGCCAATGCGGTCAGCAGAGCCGTCTTCATAGACAGAAACTTAATATCAACCGAACGCAAAGGCTCGGAGGGAGGTCTCTGCAGAGCAGTTAGCACTACTGCGAGGTCCCAAGAGGGTACGAGAGGAGAGCGAGGAGGATTCAGTCTCCTAGCTCCCCTCAGAAACCTGATGACCAGGTCGTGCTGACTTACCTTTTTGTTCTCCAAGAGATCGTGGTGGGCAGATATTGCGGCCACATATACCTTGAGGGTGGAGGGAGACAGCCTTCGCTCCAGCCCCTCTTGGAGAAACTCAAGCACGGACCCGATCGGGCATTTCCAGGGGTCTTCTTGGCGGGAAGAGCACCAGGTGACGAAGAGGTTCCACTTCAACGCATAGGCATGCCGAGTGGACTCTGCCCTAGCGGAAGTGATGGTGGCGACCACCGTAGGTGGTAGGCCACTCAAACCTGCCGGGTCCCGTCTAGGAGCCACACGTGGAGGTTCCAGAGGTCGGGACGCGGGTGCCAATGGGTGCCCCGTCTCTGAGTAAGGAGGTCCGGTCTCAGAGGAATAGGCCAGGGAGGGGCTGTCGCAAGGAGTATGAGTTCGGGGAACCAGGTCCGGCCGTGCCAGTACGGGGCGACCAAAAGGACCTGCTCCTTGTCCTCCCTGATCTTGCACAGAAGCTGTGCGAGTAGGCTCACTGGGGGGAACGCATATTTGCGTAGGCCCCGCGGCCAGCTGTGCGCCAGTGCATCCGTGCCGAGCGTGCCCTCGGTCAGGGAATAATACAGGCTGCAGTGGGAAGAGTCGTGGGAGGCAAACAGATCTACCTGTGCGTCGCCGAACTGTTCCCAAATCAGCTGAACCGTCCGGGGATGGAGTCTCCATTCTCCCGGGAGAGGCTGAAACCGCGAGAGCTCGTCGGCTGCGTGGTTCAGGACTCCCGGAATATGGACAGCACGAAGGGACCTCAGGCGCTTCTGACTCCATAGAACGAGATGGCGGGCGAGTTGAGACATGCGGCGGGAGCGTAGACCGCCCTGGTGGTTGATGTACGCTACTACGGCCGTGTTGTCTGTCCGGACAAGCACATGTTGACCCTTCAGCAGCGCTCGGAAGCGGTGCAGGGCGAACCGTACTGCCAGCAACTCGAGGCAATTGACATGCAGGAGGCGCTGGGGTCCTGTCCAGGAGCCCGCGGCTGCTTGTCCATTGCACATGGCACCCCAGCCCGTGGCAGAGGCATCCGTCGATACGACAACATGCCTGGAAACTCGTTCTAAGGGCACACCTGCCCGTAGAAAGCTGAGGTTCGACCACGGGGTGAGCGTCTGTAGGCAGGCCCGAGTCACTTGGACCCGGAGCGTGCCAGACAGCCATGCCCATCTCGGGACTCGATCGCGAAGCCAGTGCTGAAGCGGTCTCATATGAAGCAATCCGAGCGGCGTTACCGCGGCTGCAGATGCCATATGCCCCAGGAGCCTCTGAAATAGTTTCAGTGGAACCGCATTCTTGCTCTCGATTTGTCGGAGGCAAGTCAGCAGAGACTGCGCGCGCTCGCTCGAAAGCTGCGCGTACATGGCGACCGAGTCGATCTCCATACCGAGAAAAGAGATCCTTTGCACGGGGCAAAGTTTGCTCTTCTCCCAGTTGACCCGAAGGCCCAGACGGGTTAAGTGGTGGAGAACCAGATCTCTGTGTCCGCACACCTGCTCTCGAGAGTGGCCTAGTATGAGCCAGTCGTCGAGGTAGTTCAGGATGCGGACCCCGTGCTGCCAAAGGGGCGCAAGGGCTGCCTCGGCAATCTTCGTGAAGACGCGAGGGGACAGAGATAACCCGAATGGGAGAACTGCGTACTGGTATGCTCGCCCCTCGAAAGCAAACCGTAGGAACGGTCTGTGTCGAGGAAGGATGGAGACATGGAAGTAGGCGTCCTTCAGGTCGATCGCTGCAAACCAATCGTCCGGACGAACGCATTCGAAAAGGCGTTTCGCAGTCAACATCTTGAACGGAAGCCGGTGAAGGGATCGGTTCAAGATGCGAAGGTCCAGGATTGGCCGTAACCCACCGGTTTTCTTGGGTACAATGAAGTAGGGGCTGTAGAACCCCGACCTCATTTCGGCTGGAGGGACAGGCTCGATCGCACCCTTCGCCAGTAGAGTGGCAATCTCCGCACGCATGACGGGAGCATGAGCCCCGGTCATGGTATAGCGGACTCCCCTGTAACGGGGAGGAGCCTGCGCGAACTGAATCGCGTAGCCGAGCCTGATGGTCCGGGCAACCCAGCGGGACAGCCCCGGAAGCTGAAGCCAGGCTTCCAGAGACTGCACCAACGGGGTCATACGGACGACAGACGTACCCTGGGTGGGGCAGCGAGGCAGCGTTACCGGCGCGGACAGGGGAGGCTGTTGGGCGTCCCCGGGTCGGAGCACGGTTAACGGCTGCGCCCTGACAGAGGGGACCAGGGAAGGACTCGCGTTCCACTGGGGTCTGCTCTGCCAGGGGGCTGGCGACAGAGAGGGACGAGAGTGGCGAGACCCGAGGGTGGCGCGCACTGCCGTCACCGATCTCTGGGGGCTCAGGGATGGGGTTGTCAGTTCTTTCTTTAACCACATTAGGGTGCTGCTGACCCGGGGGCCAGCAGCTGAACAAAAGATTCTCCCCCGGCCCTCCACCGGGGGAAGGAGCGGCCCTGCCGCCGTCTCCTGGAAAGAACTGCCCATCCCTGAGCCGTCCGCATCAGGAGCGCCGCTTAGCCTGGCGTTTCTTCGCGGGCTGCGGGGCTGGAGCGGACGTGGACGCCTTCCTGCGGCTGCCTCTGCGCGGCCCGGGTGGAGGCTGCTGCTTGGGTGGCGCAGAGGCGGAGGAAGCCGCGGGAGGGCGTCCTCGGCGACGAGCAGGCTGAGGCACCTGCGCGGGCGGTGGGGTGGAGGCAGCAGCTGACCGCCGGGGCAGGATGTATTTTATTGCCTCAGTCTGCTTCTGAGCGGCCGAGAACTGTTGGGCGAAGCTCTCGACCGCTCCGCCGAATAGCCCATCCTGTGATATGGGGGCGTTGAGGAAACGTGTTCGCTCAGCGTCGCGCATATCGGACAGGTTGAGCCATAGGTGTCGCTCCTGGACCACATTTGTGGACATCACCTGACCCAGGGAGCGTGCGGTCACCTTCGTCGCCCGGAGAGCGAGGTCGGTGGCGGCACGCAACTCATTGCTGAGTCCTGGATCAGCCCCCCTCTCGTGCATATCACACAGCAACTTGGCCTGGTAGGCCTGAAGAGTTGCCATGGTATGCAAAGAAGCGGCGGCCTGCCCCGCAGCTCTATAGGACTTCGCCACCAGGGATGACGAAAACCTACAGGCCTTGGAGGGGTGCTTAGGGTCACCACGCCAGGACGAAGCGCTCTGAGGACACAGTTGCATCGCAACAGAACGTTCGACTGGGGGGCCGCGGCTCCATCGAGAGAGGTGAAGGCGGAAGAGGCCGCCAAACGTTCACGGGAAGACAACGGGGCCTTCCAGGAACGCGCGACCTCTTCATGCACCTCGGGGAAGAAAGGTATTGGAGGAGCGGCCGGACGGGTGTCCGGACGCGCCGCCCCCAAAAACCAATCATCCAACCGCGAACGCTCGGGCTGAGGCGGAGGGTTCCACTCCAGTCCAAGCGCTGCGGCGGCCCGAGAGAGCATGGCTGTCAACTCTGGGTCCGACTCGGGCAATGCTGGCGCACCCGAAGGTGGCAGCACAGCCGAATCCTCATCCTCAGATGACTCCAGCCCACCTTGTGATGCGGCGATAGACATCACTTCCTCCTCCGCCGCGCCAAACGCCACAGTCGGGACAGCAGGAGCCGGCCCCGATGTAGACGCTTGAGCGCGGGCCGGGTCAAGTGCCTGAGAGGGGGGTGTGGGCCGAGGAACTAGCGTCGGAGCTTTATTCCACACCGTCACCCTCAGATCACCCTGGTCACCAGCCAAAGTGCCGCCTCCAGAGGAGACCGCAGATTGGGGGGTGGCGGAGGGGACTCTCATTCCGGCATCAGCACGGAATTCACGGAGTCTCGATCGAAGCACTGAGATGGCCAGGTTCCCGCAGAGAGAACATGAGTCATCCACGAGCGCTGCCTGAGCGTGCTGAAAGCCCAAACACGTCACACAGCGCTCGTGCCCGTCGAAAGAAAAAAGCGATCTACCGCACCCAGAAGTGCACGGACGAAACATCCTGAAAAGGACGCGTCACGTGCAAGCTCTTTTATGAGAGGAAACTTTGCAGCCGATGCCGAAGCGCCCAGGGAAACACACACCAGCTGGATGCAGACCACTGCACAGATCAGCAGGCAGGAAGTATGCGATCACTGGAACGCGCCGTCACACCAACACCGACTGGAAAGCTGCTCGTCTCGAAGAAGCTGACAGAGTCTCAGAAGGCTGTAGGAGTGAAGAGGTAGGTACTCTTGGCTCCGAAAGCAGAAACATAATGCGATATTGCCTCGTACTTCCTTATATACTCACGCAGTGAGGCGGAGCTACGTATGCAAATTCCGCATGCCCCATGGCATTGGCACGCCATTGGGCGTTTTCTCAAAACTCGAAGTTGATAGGCTTCTAAGCGAAACCCCCATTCGTTAGTCACTAACGTTACGTCGTAGTGACTGAACGAAGGGGAACGGAGGTCTGACGGGTGTCCAACCACATGAGGCTCAGTCATTAATGACACAATTTACATTTTTGGGTGAACTAACCCTTTAACGTTCACACAACCAAGATGTTTTTAAAACTGGACGTTTGAGCGTTCAGATAAATATCGTTCTCATATCTTCACAGGAGTGTTAGCAGTGTTTTGAGGGCATGTGCTCACCGTTGCTGACGGTGTTGACGTAGTAGCGGCGTCCCTGCGGAGACATGTAGCTCTTCCAGTCCCGGGGCAGCGGCTCGTCCAGAGGAGACATCGCGGTTAAACTCTACAGCACAACGGGAAAACATAACGTCAGTACATCTTTAGACACTGACAAACACACAGACCCTCCGTTTCCACTCACACACTTCCACAAAATACACACCATTAAAGGTGACCGTAAAGACATTTATAATGCTACAAAAGATTTCAAATAAATGCTGTTCTTTTGAATGTTCTATTCATCAGCTTTCCTATAGCTCAAACAGTAGAGCGCTAGCAACGCCAAGGTCATGGGTTCGATTCCCAGGGAAAGCAAGAATTGACAAAATGTAAAATGTGTACCTTGAATGGATAAAATGGATAAAAGCGTCTGCCAAATGCATAAATGTAAATGTAAGTTTCCACAGAAATATGAACAACACTGATAATAATCATAAATGTGTGTTGATCATCAGATCCTCATATGAGAATGATCAGTGAAAGGTCATGTGACACTGAAGACTGGAGTAATGATGAAAATCACAGGAATAAATGACACTTTACTGTATATTCACATAGAGAACAGATGATCTACATTCTAATAATATTTACAATTTTTAAGCCTTAAAACTGTTGATGCGTTCATGAGCTGTAGATTATTGTAATGTTGATGAGCTGTAGATTATTGTAATGTTGATGAGCTGTAGATTATTGTAATGTTGATGAGCTGTAGATTATTGTAATGTTGATGAGCTGTAGATTATTGTAATGTTGATGAGCTGTAGATTATTGTAATGTTGATGAGCTGTAGATTATTGTAATGTTCATGAGCTGTAGATTATTGTAATGTTGATGAGCTGTAGATTATTGTAATGTTGATGAGCTGTAGATTATTGTAATGTTGATGAGCTGTAGATTATTGTAATGTTGATGAGCTGTAGATTATTGTAATGTTCATGAGCAGTAGATTATTGTAATGTTGATGAGCTGTAGATTATTGTAATGTTGATGAGCTGTAGATTATTGTAATGTTGATGAGCTGTAGATTATTGTAATGTTCATGAGCAGTAGATTATTGTAATTTTCATGAGCTGTAGATTATTGTAATGTTGATGAGCTGTAGATTATTGTAATGTTCATGAGCTGTAGATTATTGTAATGTTGATGAGCTGTAGATTATTGTAATGTTGATGAGCTGTAGATTATTGTAATGTTCATGAGCAGTAGATTATTGTAATGTTCATGAGCTGTAGATTATTGTAATGTTGATGAGCTGTAGATTATTGTAATGTTCATGAGCTGTAGATTATTGTAATGTTGATGAGCTGTAGATTATTGTAATGTTCATGAGCTGTAGATTATTGTAATGTTGATGAGCTGTAGATTATTGTAATGTTGATGAGCTGTAGATTATTGTAATGTTGATGAGCTGTAGATTATTGTAATGTTGATGAGCTGTAGATTATTGTAATGTTGATGAGCTGTAGATTATTGTAATGTTCATGAGCTGTAGATTATTGTAATGTTGATGAGCTGTAGATTATTGTAATGTTCATGAGCAGTAGATTATTGTAATGTTCATGAGCTGTAGATTATTGTAATGTTGATGAGCTGTAGATTATTGTAATGTTCATGAGCTGTAGATTATTGTAATGTTGATGAGCTGTAGATTATTGTAATGTTGATGAGCTGTAGATTATTGTAATGATCATGAGCTGTAGATTATTGTAATGTTCATGAGCTGTAGATTATTGTAATGTTCATGAGCTGTAGATTATTGTAATGTTGATGAGCTGTAGATTATTGTAATGATCATGAGCTGTAGATTATTGTAATGTTGGTGAGCTGTAGATTATTGTAATGTTGATGAGCTGTAGATTATTGTAATGATGATGAGCTGTAGATTATTGTAATGTTGATGAGCTGTAGATTATTGTAATGTTCATGAGCTGTAGATTATTGTAATGATGATGAGCTGTAGATTATTGTAATGTTGATGAGCTGTAGATTATTGTAATGTTGATGAGCTGTAGATTATTGTAATGATGATGAGCTGTAGATTATTGTAATGTTCATGAGCTTTAGATTATTGTAATGTTGATGAGCTGTAGATTATTGTAATGTTGATGAGCTGTAGATTATTGTAATGATGATGAGCTGTAGATTATTGTAATGATGATGAGCTGTAGATTATTGTAATGATGATGAGCTGTAGATTATTGTAATGATGATGAGCTGTAGATTATTGTAATGTTCATGAGCTGTAGATTATTGTAATGTTCATGAGCTGTAGATTATTGTAATGTTGATGAGCTGTAGATTATTGTAATGTTCATGAGCTGTAGATTATTGTAATGTTGATGAGCTGTAGATTATTGTAATGTTCATGAGCTGTAGATTATTGTAATGTTCATGAGCTGTAGATTATTGTAATGTTGATGAGCTGTAGATTATTGTAATGTTGATGAGCTGTAGATTATTGTAATGTTGATGAACTGTAGATTATTGTAATGTTGATGAGCTGTAGATTATTGTAATGTTGATGAACTGTAGATTATTGTAATGTTGATGAGCTGTAGATTATTGTAATGTTGATGAGCTGTAGTATTACTGTTCTAAAGCCCACATTGTCACTGTATGATAATTGAAATGAACTGATGACATCAGTGTTTTCTCCAGGACGTCTGTACGGCCGAATCAAATTCTGTTGCATTATTTTCCTGTTTAACACTGTGAAGCTGCTCTGAGACAATCTGCATTGTAGAAAAGCGCCAGTGGCGGTTCTAGACCACGGTAACTATGGGGGCCAGGCAGGGGCCACTTGTGCTTTTAGGGGGCACACATTAACATTTATCTTAACCAGTAGTTAATTAGGTAGTTCACCTAAAAATGAAAATTCAATCACCATTTACTCACCCCCATGTCGTTCCAAATATGACTTTCTTATGTTGAACACAATATTAACTTATTTATTTTATTAAACTGTTGTATAAGATCAGTAGGCTATCGCATTTGCAGTCATGCTATTCTGGGTAGAAAAACAGAACTTGTGTGATATTGCACTCGTTACTCATGTTATATTGCTTAGTCTATATCATGATGTAAATGTGAGGGTGTTTTCACACTGGCAGTTTAGTTCGAATAATTGGTCATGTGAAAGTTGTCATGACCCGGTCGAGCTGAGCTCAGGGGAACTGAATTCGAGACTGCCTGAAGGAGGTGCTCTGAGCTTGGTTGCGCAAATTGTGCTCGAGCTGTGCTGCGATTCATGGGAATATGAAAGCAACAGCTAACATACGACCAGCGGGCCAGTGGCGGACCACTGGAGGCAAAGTTGGCGGACCACTGGAGGCAAAGTTGGCGGACCACTGGAGGCAAAGTTGGTGGACCACTGGAGGCAAAGTTGGTGGACCACTGGAGGCAAAGTTGGCGGACCACTGGAGGCAAAGTTGGCGGACCACTGGAGGCAAAGTTGGCGGACCACTGGAGGCAAAGTTGGCGGACCACTGGAGGCAAAGTTGGCGGACCACTGGAGGCAAAGTTGGTGGACCACTGGAGGCAAAGTTGGCGGACCACTGGAGGCAAAGTTGGCGGACCACTGGAGGCAAAGTTGGTGGACCACTGGAGGCAAAGTTGGTGGACCACTGGAGGCAAAGTTGGTGGACCACTGGAGGCAAAGTTGGCGGACCACTGGAGGCAAAGTTGGTGGACCACTGGAGGCAAAGTTGGTGGACCACTGGAGGCAAAGTTGGCGGACCACTGGAGGCAAAGTTGGCGGACCACTGGAGGCAAAGTTGGTGGACCACTGGAGGCAAAGTTGGCGGACCACTGGAGGCAAAGTTGGCGGACCACTGGAGGCAAAGTTGGTGGACCACTGGAGGCAAAGTTGGTGGACCACTGGAGGCAAAGTTGGTGGACCACTGGAGGCAAAGTTGGCGGCCCGCTGGCATTTTGCTCATTGTTTTCCTAGCGGACCACCAGCGGCAGCCATCACTTTTCCAACAGTGCTCCGCTACCGAGCCGCTGGTTTATATGACATGTTTTCTGGCTGCCCACGGACGATCCACGGGTCATATGATTCACAACTGGGTAATTTATAGTTAGATCCAATATAATATTATTTTATGCAATAATGAATCGAAAAACAAAATACACAACTGCTAATAATTATATATAATTAATATATTAAATATATAATATATATATATAAATATATATAAATTAAAAAACAGGATACATAATATTGTATTTTATATTATAAGATTAAGGACTCGGGTGCGCAAGAAAAGTAACCTGCGCATGCATTCTATCAGATGACGATGTATTTAGTTCAATAAAACACATGTAGGCTAAGGGATGATAGTGTTGATGATTTACCTTGGATACGAGCGAGAGGGAGCCTGCGGTGTATTCGCGGTTTAGAACGCGCTCTGACGCGGACCACAACAAACGTGCCCAGTGTAAAAACGCTGAGACTCAAACTCAAACAGGGGCATTTTTGCCGCATATCTTGAATTGTATGGACATTCTAACTAAGAAGCACTGAAATGGTTTGGTTAACGACATTCTAACTAATACAGGTTTTGGAACAACACGAGGGTGAGTTACATTAGGTGTTTTTATTCTCTTTTGGGGGGAACTAACCCTTTAACTTATTCCCGGATTATTGAAAGTCTTTTTTATTTGGCCATATACTGTATCACTCTGCAGTCTCTACACGTGAAGTAAAATCATTTCAAGTTCATTTATTTATTTGAAAAGTAATGTATCTGTAATATGATCATGCTCAATTTATAAAAGTAAAACTAAACTATTTATTTGACATGTTTTGTAGCCTTCCTGCTCTCTGTTAGCAGACTCTTCACAAAGTTAGCATAGACATAAAAACAAACATCTAATACTCCATAAGCAACACTGGACAATTGGATAAAATAATATTATTTCTCGCTATATGTGAACAAGACTGAAATTACATTATTTTCTGTATCTTTTCTCGGGTATGCCTATCTCTGTCATATTCGCACATGAATGGTTCTTTCATTGCGTTGGTCATAATTTATCTTTGGTTGCATCTTCCTAATTCGGAATATGATCAAAGATTACACATGTGGACGTGTTCAGAGAAATTAGCCATTGAAAAAATATATTTTAACTACAAGTAGGCTAAATGAACCA
This sequence comes from Gobio occitaniae, assembly GCA_033150135.1. Classification (NCBI taxonomy): domain Eukaryota; kingdom Metazoa; phylum Chordata; class Actinopteri; order Cypriniformes; family Gobionidae; genus Gobio; species Gobio occitaniae. The sequence goes on along the minus strand of JARQWZ010002236.1, from coordinate 125,089 downwards.
AATGACTGAATGGAATTCAAAGTCGTCAAGTCAGTAAAATGAATCTACAGTAGCCCATCACTGCTGCGTATGGGTGAAGTTACACACAACACAACGTGTATAAAGAGAGCTTATTTTATCTATAATCAAGTGTGTAGCAACCATTATAGCCCGCGTTTTACATCTATTTGAGCGAATGCAGACTGAGTGACGAATCATTCATAAACAGACTTGCGTCCCACAGCGTGCAGCCTCCTCATTGCTTCTCTGCATTGGTTATTGGTTATGACACAATAAAGTGCTCTTTTCATCACACACCGCCACAGCAAAAACCGTACATTGCAACCAGTTTAACCAGTTTTTTGTTTGGTGTGATATGATTCCAAATTTACGGGGGCCAGAAGGGGGGCCGGTGCCCCTGTGTCAACAAGCTTGGCCCTCCTTCTGGCCCCCGTAAATTTGGAATCATATCATACCAAACAAAAAACTGGTTAAACTGGTTGCAATGTGCGGCCCCCCCTAGAACCGCCACTGAAAAGCGCGATATAAATAAAGTTGACTTGACTTGACATATGTACTAAAACGCTCTTACCTATAGACTAAACACCTGGGCCCGTATTCATGAAGAATCTTAATAAAAAGAGCAGCTCCTAGTGACAAAATACTAAGAAAATTCTTAGAAATGTGGGCGTTTACTCTTAAAATTAACTAAAAAATCCTAGTAAAGAAAAAAGTATTTCAGAAAGCATCTTAACCCTTAAAAGAGGTCTTAAGATCAGATTTGTTAGGAGCACGGACGAGGACTTTTAAGAGGATTAAGAGTTTCTTTAGCAGTGGAGAAAATGGCAGAAAGACGAAGAGAGAGAAGAAATGTGTTGCAGACATTGGAGGACAGTGACTTAATAAAACGCTATAGATTAGATCATGTTTGTTGCATTAAATCCAACTTTCAAACCACCAATTAAATAGACATGCCAGCAATCAGTGGAACTGGAAAGATATTTTATAATTATTTTATAAGATGTTTATAATTCTAAGCCAATTAAATACCTTATAGGAAATTAACAGCATGGTAAATAATAAAAGATTTTATATACACTGAAAAAAATTATTTGTTGAATTTACTAAAAAATTATCCTAAGTGGTCGCAATCAATTTATTTGATCTCAATTTAAACAAAAACACATGCAATTCCCATAAAAACCAATTCATTTTTTAAAATTAAAATAAAAAACTAAATTTAAATTATTTAAACGAGCACAAATTAATTATGCTTAATACAATTTTTCAGTGTACATATATATATATAATGTGTGTGTGTGTATGTGTGTGTGTGTGTGTGTGTGTGTGTGAGTGAGAGAACAGTAAAATAGGGACAATTTGCGCTTGTAAATTCAAAGTGAAGGCTTAGAATAGACCCTATACTTAAAAGCGCTCCTTTTTGGACAACCGACCAATCACAGTCTTCAAAAGACTGTGTCATGCGTAGCAACGGGTCAGCCCCGCCTCTTCACTGAGATAAGAGCTTTTGTATTTTCCTTGCTCAGAGTTGCTCTCAGATCGGTCCTGAATAGCTCTTAAGCTAAGACTCCGACGTAAAAGTTTTTAAGCTAAATTAGGAGTTTTCTGAGAGGACTCTTAGAATCTTTATGAACACGGCCCAGATGCTTACACGCCGTCACAGATTCACGTTTTTTTAAGTTTATATGAAGATGATAACGCTATCGTTCAAAACTTTCGATTTTCAATAACTAATAATCTAGAGCTGACAATCTTGTGTTTTCTACACAAACAATCCCTCTTCATTAGTTTCCTGTGATCACTGTGAAGCTGCTTTGACAGGATCTGTGTGCAGATCAAGGGGACAGGACTTGATTTGATAAGCGGCCCTTGTGTTTCCGCCTTGAGCAGTTTCTCAGAGTTCAGCTCAGAGAGGTTTTCCCACTCGTAATCTCGTCCGGTTGGGAATGCTGGCAATGTGTGGGAAGGGTTTCACTCCTCATGTTCACTTCTACTTCAGTTTAGGAGCCGCTCACTCTGGAGAGGGGAAATGGATCAGTCAAAGCCTGAGGTCAGAGATACTGAGACTGGTTTTCCTCGGGTGTTTCCTGATGATCTAGTGGGACACACACATTCCTCACCACCGCAGAAACACACGTTTTTTACGGTCCTGTATTATAAATGATCACTCCTGGGCTGCATTAAATGAAGTGTTTGCTTCCTGTGACTGCTTTCAGCAGAGGTGGACAAACTACACAACTCTATTACTCGAGAAAAAGTAAAAGTACTACTGGTCAAATATTACTACGTTACAAGTGAAAGTACAGAAGTATTTGTTTTTTAAAAGCACTTAAAGGGTTAGTTCACCCAAAAATGTAAATTCTGTCATTAATTCCTCACCCTCATGTGGTTGGACACCCGTCAGACCTCCGTTCATCTTCAGACACAAATGAAGATATTTTAGTGTAAATCTGATGCTGAGAAAGGCTTCAGATAGGCCTCCATTGGCATTCAGTACATTTACACTCACAAGACCCATAAAAGGCACTAAAAACGTCATTACAAAGTCCATCTCACCACAGTGACTCTACAATAATTTTACGATGTGAT
>JARQWZ010002236.1:107500-115000 GCA_033150135.1 Gobio occitaniae | reverse complement strand
TGATTACATGTAATCTGGATCAGTTCATCAGATTCCAAAAATGAAGTACTTAGATTAGATTAGATTTTACTAAAAAAATTAATAATTGTTGATAAAGAATGGAATATATTTTCTTTCTCTTTGTATTTTTATATCAATATGGTGCAAGATAAACGAGTTAGGTCAAAGTAACCTAGAAGTAATCTAAAAGTAATCTAGAAGTAACCTAAAAGTAATCTAGAGGTAATCTGGAAGAATTCTAAAAGTAATCTAAAAGTAATCTAGAAGTAATTTAAAGTAATCTAAAAGTAATCTAGAAGTAATCTAAAAGTAATCTAGAAGTAATCTAGAAGTAATCTAAAAGTAATCTAGAAGTAATTTAAAGTAATATAGAATTAATTTAAAGTAATCTAGAAGTCATTTAAAGTAAATTAAAGTAATCTAAAAGTAATCTAGAAGTAATTTAAAGTAATCTAAAAGTAATCTAGAAGTAATTTAAAGTAATCTAGAAGTCATTTAAAGTAATCTAGAAGTCATTTAAAGTAAATTAAAGTTATCTAGAAGTAATTTAAAGTAATCTAAAAGTAATCTAGAAGTAATTTAAAGTAATTTAAAGTTATCTAGAAGTAATTTAAAGTAATCTAGAAGTCATTTAAAGTCATTTAAAGTTATCTAGAAGTAATCTAAAGTTTGTGTCATGTGATCTGTAATCAGTAGCTGATGTGTGATGTGAAGAGGATCGTGATCAGTGAGAGGAAACACACTTTGTGTTGAGAGCAGTTTCTCACACACACGTACAAATGCATTCCCACGAGACTCAAGGTTAGAGTCACAGACACACACACACACACCGGCCGAAGACGAGAACACAACATGCTGCAGCCTGACTTGTGTTGATCCTCCACAGTCCCTGTCCGGCGTGAAGCACACACACTCCTCCAGACTGATCCACACAATGCTCATCGCTGATAACACACCCTCACCTCAACTCGCTCTTCCTGAGCTCCACCACTAACCCAATGTCTCACACAAGTGCCGGATATCTCCCTCCGGTTAGCAGAGCATGTCCATTCCTCAGTCCGTGTGTCCGTCAGTCCTCCTGTGATCTCGTCTCCAGCTCTGGACTCTTCTTCTGCTGCTCATCAACTCCATGTGGAAGTGACTCAGATGATAAAGCTCAGGACGGCCACATATCTCACTGACACTGAAGCTCTACTCGCTCTTCTGCAGCTCCGTCATCCATATTAAAGATCTCCAGCACAAATAAACAGTCCAAGAAAACTACTGTGTGGATGTTGGGCGTTTGATAAACGTCTTATGATAAAATGTTGCGGAATAAAAAAAGTAGGGCTGTCAAAAGATTAATCGTGATTAATCGCATCCAAAATAAAAGTTTGTGTTTACATAATATATGTGTGTGTACTCTGTTAATTACTATTTATATATAAATACACACACATTCATGTTAATTATTATTTATATATAAATACACACATTCATGTATATATTTAAGAAAAAAAATATTATTTTTATATATAAAACATTTATATTTATATATATTATAGATTATATAAATGTATATACATGCAAATATTTCTTAAATATATACATGAATGTGTGTGTATTTATATATAAATAATAATTCACACGAATGTGTGTGTATTTATATATAAATAATAATTAACAGAGTACACACACATATATTATGTAAACACAAACTTTTATTTTGGATGAAATACAATTTTTTTTTCAGTTTTGCATTGAATTAATTATTTTTCTACAAATTCTATAATTTGCCTCCATCCCATACATGCACATCACAGGTCAGTGGTGGAGTTATACTCACAGAACACTAGAGTTATTCACAATCACCAACGTTCATTATTTGCATGCGTTTTAAAGCCTTGCCGGTTAAACATTTCATTCGCGTGTTTATGCACATGCGCTTTTCCGAGCGTGCGCACTAAGCGCCTGTCAAACACGTGATTACTGGACTAAATAGTCGTCTTACTGCGCTAATACTGTCAACTACACACAAGGTTAACATAAACACAGTCGGTTATGTCTAAAGTGAAAGTAAAATCGCGTGTGTGTGTATATTAGATGCGTGCAGCTCTTTAATTGACAGCGGCGCAGCCTATAGTGAACACGCTGTCCTTAAAGGGACAGTTCACCTCTAATGTCATTATTTACTCACTCTAATATTGTTCCACACCTGTATTCATTTCTCGATGACAGAATTTTCATTTTTGAGTGAAATATCCCTTTAATGTTAATACAACAACAAAAGACAAAGAGAAAATCCATCACTGCTCTTGACTGAAGAACTAATACAGCAGCTTTAATAAGAATCAGAGTATATTTTATAGTGAAGTCTGTGAAGTGTTTTATTTATTCATTCAATTTCATACTTAAATGCAGCTGTACAGCTCTGAGCTGCCAGTGTAAATCTTTTTATATATATATATATATATATATATATATATATATATATATATATATATATATATATATATATATATATATATATATATATATATATATATATATATATATATATATATTATAATTTACAGTACACTGAATGTGTACAAGGGTTATTTTTAAAGTAAAGTTTTAAGTTTAAGTTAGGTTTTTCAATTCTTTTAAGTAAAATAAAGAATAAAAAATAGTATTTTTTGTCCTTAACCTCTTGCTGTATTCTGTGTAAGGGCAGGAACAGCCGACCAAGGAAGTGTTTAGGGGTTTTTAACCCTAAAACAATGAATAGTAAGTTCTGTCATATTATTCAATTACTGTTACAGTTTTTTGCCGTGGTATGGATTCAGTATCGTATCGAGGTATTTTAGTCTGGTATCGTATCGAGGTATTTTAGTCTGGTATCGTATCGAGATATTTTAGTCTGGTATCATATCGAAGTATTTTAGTCTGGTATCGTATTGAGGTATTTTAGTCTGGTATCGTATCGAGATATTTTAGTCTGGTATCGTATCGAGGTATTTTAGTCTGGTATCGTATCGAAGTATTTTAGTCTGGTATCATATCGAAGTATTTTAGTCTGGTATCGTATTGAGGTATTTTAGTCTGGTATCGTATCGAGGTATTTTAGTCTGGTATCGTATCGAGGTATTTTAGTCTGGTATCATATCGAAGTATTTTAGTCTGGTATCGTATTGAGGTATTTTAGTCTGGTATCGCATCGAGATATTTTAGTCTGGTATCGTATCGAGGTATTTTAGTCTGGTATCGTATCGAAGTATTTTAGTCTGGTATCGTATCGAAGTATTTTAGTCTGGTATCGTATTGAGGTATTTTAGTCTGGTATCGTATCGAGGTATTTTAGTCTGGTATCATATCGAGATATTTTAGTCTGGTATCGTATCGAGATATTTTAGTCTGGTATCGTATCGAGGTATTTTAGTCTTGTATCGTATCGAGGTATTTTAGTCTGGTATCGTATCGAGGTATTTTAGTCTGGTATCGTATCGAAGTATTTTAGTCTGGTATCGTATTGAGGTATTTTAGTCTGGTATCGTATCGAGGTATTTTAGTCTGGTATCGTATCGAGGTATTTTAGTCTGGTATCGTATCGAGGTATTTTAGTCTGGTATCGTATCGAAGTCATAATGTTGGTATCGTGACAACACTATTCTATATAAAAAGTATTTGCTGATATTCTCTTTTTTTGTTATGTTGGTTTACAAATTTGTACCTTTGTACATTTTTACTCTTTTAGTTTTACATTTTGTCAAGGGCTTGTTTACTTTTTATAGTGCACGACTGAAGGACAACGCTGCCAGGTAAATTCAATGTTTTTAAGAAAAATTGTTGAAAATGATTGTGATAAATTAGTCGATAGATTAACCGATATATAAATCGATTTCGTTAGTGGCAGCCCCAGTGTTTACCCTGGCGACGGTTGCTAGGGTAGGGTTGTTTTGAAGCTGATATAGACACATCTCTGCATGTGAGCATCACTGTCAGCAAACACAGGAAGTGACATGTGTGAGTGAGAACCTGAGGTGATGCATGAGAACCTCTGAGGAGCAACACTGACTGCCCTCCAAACAGAGGAGAGATTGAAGAAAGAGAAACACTAGACACGAGTGAGCAATGAGCACTATCTATCTATCTATCCGTCCATCCGTCTATCCATCCATCTATCTATCCGTCCATCTGTCTATCCATCCATCTATCTATCCGTCCATCTGTCTATCCATCCATCTATCTATCCGTCCATCCGTCTATCCATCCATCTATCTATCCGTCCATCTGTCTATCCATCCATCTATCTATCCGTCCATCCGTCTATCCATCCATCTATCTATCCGTCCATCTGTCTATCCATCCATCTATCTATCCGTCCATCTGTCTATCCATCCATCTATCTATCCATCCATCCATCCATCCATTATCCAATCAATTCATCCATCCATCCATCTATCTATCTATCCATCCATCCATCCATCTGTTCATCCATCCATCCATCCATCTGTTCATCCATCCATCCATCCATCTGTTCATCCATCCATCCATCTGTTCATCCATCCATCTATCTATCCAATTCAATTCATCCATCCATCTATTCATTCATCGTCCATCCATCCATCCATCTTTCCATCCATTCATCCATCCATCTATCCATCTATCCATCTATCCATCCATCCATCCATCATCTTACTAACACTTTCTAAGACTGGTTTACCGGCCCCAGATCCTCTGAGCGAACGTTCTATTAGCGTTTGCTCATAACTTTGAGAGAACCTTTGCCAGAACGTTAGCTAGAGTTCTCAGAGCGTTCCCTGTGATCTGCGCATGCGTGTGGAAAGAGGAAGCCTCGAGCCGTTCGTGCAGTATCACCTCATCAGAGATAAGAGCAGCCCATCATGAGGGAAACCGACCCCTCCTGCGCGCGAGCTCCAGCGTTCAGAACCGGTTCCAAAGTTTCGGTGGGAGAGTAAAGGAGAGACCCGAGGGTAGCTTTACATCAAACACAGATCACAACACTTTATTATGGGTTCGCATGACTGGATATGACTGGAACTGTACAGTTATTGTGTTTAGACATGATGTGGCTGAAGATGACACACACACACACACACACACACACACGCGCGCGCGCGCGATCTTACCTCTATCTGGACGTATGTGGATGGAAACCATCCCTTCGCCCCGTCCTTCTCTCCCTCCCACCAGCCTCCGTCCAGAGCTTGAGTTACTGTGATCAGTTCTCCAGCCTCGAACCTCAAGCCCTGCTGATGCTGATCCCCGTTAAACGCGTATAAACTTCTGCACACCGAGCCGGACATGGTCAACTCCAGCGGGAACGCCAGCTCCAAACGCTCCAAACGCACTCCAATCCAAACGCGCTCCAAACGCTCCAAACGCACTCCAATCCAAACGCGCTCCAAACGCGCTCCAAACGCACTCCAATCCAAACGCGCTCCAATCCAAACGACTCCAAACAGCCTCAAACACTCTTCATATCATCTCTGGCGTGTGTGTGTGTGTGTGTGTGTGTGTGTCAGAGCTGGGCTGAATGAGTCTCTTCTACATGAACACACCCACTCGCTTCATTCCAGATTCACACACACTCCCGTCCGAACACAAGAGTTACAAAACATCTGTGCGCTAACACAGGAGATCACAAACATCTGCGCAGTTCTGGAGATTCTCCAGAGGAACTGTGGGAACTGTGGGAACTGTGGGAACTGTGGGAAAGCCCTGATTAACGCGCTCTGCTCTTCAGCAGATCAACACATCCTCTCCTCTGTTGGGGAACTCGAGCATCAGTTATAAAGGTTTATAACCGCGCTGCTCGTGCTCGTGCTCGTGCCCGACGCCTCCCTCTGCTGGTCAGACTGCTGTAGTGCTCATACTGTACAGCTCAGATTATTGTCTTATCAAATCTGTGTCACGTGATGATTATGTCTAAGGGGCCGATTACATGACAGTTTTCAACTAAACACTTTTACATGTTTTGGCCGTTTAAAACAAGCTTTTGAAAGCAGGTGTCAAAGAGCAAGTTTTGGAAAATGATATCGCTACACTCTAAAAAATGCTGCGTTAAAAACAACCCAAGTTGGGTTGAAAATGGACTAACCCAGCAATTGGGTTGTTTTAACCCTGCGATTTGGTTGTTTTAACCCTGCGATTGGGTTGTTTTAACCCTGCGATTGGGTTGTTTTAACCCTGCGATTGGGTTGTTTTAACCCAGCGGTTGGGTTGTTTTAACAATACGGTTGGGTTGTTTTAACCCTGCGATTGGGTTGTTTTAACCCTGCGGTTGGGTTGTTTTAACCCAGCGGTTGGGTTGTTTTAACAATACGGTTGGGTTGTTTTAACCCTGCGATTGGGTTGTTTTAACCCAGCGGTTGGGTTGTTTTAACAATACGGTTGGGTTGTTTTAACCCAGCGGTTGGGTTGTTTTAACAATACGGTTGGGTTGTTTTAACCCTGCGATTGGGTTGTTTTAACCCTGCGGTTGGGTTGTTTTAACCCAGCGGTTGGGTTGTTTTAACAATACGGTTGGGTTGTTTTAACCCTGCGGTTGGGTTGTTTTAACCCTGCGATTGGGTTGTTTTAACCCAGTGATTGGGTTGTTTTAACCCTGCGATTGGGTTGTTTTAAATATACTATGAGTAATAACTACAAAGTAATAAATTAACTCAAATTTTTAAGTTTGCATTACTACATTTATTCAAATTCAATGGTTGATATCAAGAATTGATTGAGCTGGAGAACAATGAGGAGTTTCTGTCCATCAATGATCCAAACAGTGGCTAATAAAACACATCAGATATTAAAGCGCCGCTAGTGTTGCCATGGTTACTGCACAATAACACCGGAGCGGATGATGTCACTGATGGGCGACACACACACACACACCGGTCGTGTCCTGGGGAAAATCACTGATTTACACATTCTGGGACACATTTGGGATAAAGTCAACACAATATATAACACTGATCTAGAATCCAAAAATCTTACATATTGTGCCTTTAACATGAAAATAAATATCTGGCTTTTCCATTGGTTGACACGACATTGCTTTCAGAATCTTTCATTTTATTAGTGTGTTTGTATCGAAAATGTTTTGAGGTTTATAATCAAAATATGACACAGGGCATTGATTTCATACGAGACATCAGGACTAAACCATCGACAGTGAGGGATAGAAATTACACATCAATGCCCCTATAAAATATTAGATGTTATTATGCTATACAAATAAATTTGAATTGAATTGAATTATGAAAATGTTGCCAGTTATTACTCCCATTATTCCAGATGTTGCAGTGTATCGATGGCATTGAATGGGAAAACACATGTATGTTCATCTTACCCACAAATGATATATCAATTAATTCTGTCATATCTTTCATAACAGTTGAGAATCATCTAAACAAAGTTTAGTTAAAAAATCATGAAACCTAAAAATTTATTTGCGAATGAAAAACAAATCCCATAGTTTTTGCCTCTTCATGTCATTTCATTTTTTAACAACTGAGTCCCCATATT
>JARQWZ010002236.1:82500-95000 GCA_033150135.1 Gobio occitaniae | reverse complement strand
CACACACACACACACACACACACACACACACACTGCTGCTTCTGTGTTTCCAGTTGAGTCACAATGTAAATATTTAAGTGCCACAGTCGTACTGACGAAAACACATTCACTTTCTATAGTCGCGGACACAATTAGATGTAAAAAAAAAATCAATGTATTGATTATAATATGGTAATCTGTAGCCTATAGTGGGCAAACACATCTGCATCTGCACAGCTGTAAACACAACTACAGCTGTAATCTCGTGAGAAATGCGACACCTGGCAAAGGTTAATGTTGATTGAATGGCGAGTGACATCAACTAGACATTTCGTCACCTTTGTTTCCTTGTATGTGATTGGTTTAAGCCTTTTCTGTCGCTGCGAGTGTTAAAAAAAATCGACATCGAAGCGGAAAAAAATAAACATCGTTTTTTCGCCACAGCACATTCGCGTTTGGTGTGAAAGCTCTCATTACACAAACAGCTGATCAAAAAATAAAAACATCGCGCAAATTATTTGCGCGTCAAAATCGCGTCCAGTGTGAAAGGACCTTAAGATGGAGAATTTGTATGGACAAGCCCCCAATCCTCTCCCCCAGTGCCCCTTTTTTTTGGTTTGGGCCACTGCCCCTCAAAATGTGTGTGTGTGTGTGTGTGCAGGTCATCTCCCCGTTCACCCTCACGCTGCTGACCCCATCTGTCTGGCCTGGAACCACGAGGATCTGCTGGCCGTCCTGCGGGCCCATAAGAGTGTGGTGTGCTTCATGGCGGGACACGACCACGATGGAGGATTCTGCACGGACGGCTCCGGGGTCCATCACCTCACGCTGGAGGGCCTCATCGAGACCCGGCCGGAGAGCAGCGCCTTCGGGACGGTGTATGTGTACGAGGACCGCATGATTCTGGAGGGCAGTGGGAGGACAGCGGACAGAGTCCTCGAGTATCCAAGAGACTCTGAAGCAAACACTGGACGATCATCTGAGTCTGATCTTCATTAACCTGAGGAGATGTGTTCATGGGCAGTGTTGGGGGAAGTTACTTTGAAAAGTAATGCATTACAATATTGGGTTACTCCCTTAAAAAGTAACTAAAGACCAACGGTAAAGACCTCTTCATACTTAAAGGGTTAGTTCAGCCAAAACTGTAAATTGTGTCATTAATGACTGACCCTCATGTGGTTGGACACCCGTCAGACCTCCGTTCATCTTCAGACACAAATGAAGATATTTTAGTGTAAATCTGATGCTCTGAAAGGCCTCCATTGGCTCAACTTTACACTCTCAAGACCCTTAAAAGACACTAAAGACTAAAGTTACAAAGTCCATCTCACTACAGCGGCTCTACAATAACTTTATGAAGACGAGAATAGTTTTTGTGCGCAAAAAAACCCTAAATAACGACTTATATAGAGATGACGATTTCAAAACACGGCCTCATGAAGCTTCGAAGCGTTATGAATCAGTGAGTCGATTCAGCGGTTCAGAGCGTTATGAATCAGTGAGTCGATTCAGCGGTTCAGAGCGTTATGAATCAGTGAGTCGATTCAGCGGTTCAGAGCGTTATGAATCAATGAGTCGATTCAGCGCTTCAGAGCGTTATGAATCAGTGAGTCGATTCAGCGGTTCAGAGCGTTATGAATCAGTGAGTCGATTCAGCGGTTCAGAGCGTTATGAATCAGTGAGTCGATTCAGCGGTTTGGATCGCCAAATTTCAGCAGTTTGGCGGTTTGACACGCAATCCGAATCATGATTTGACTCACTGATTCATAGCGCTTCAAACTGCTGAATCGACTCACTGATTCAAAACACTTCGAAGCTTCATGATGCCGTGTTTTGAAATCATCATCTCTATATAAGTCGTTATTTAGGGTGTTTTTTGCGCACAGAAACTATTCTCGTCTTCATAAAGTTATTGTAGAGCCGCTGTAGTGAGATGGACTTTGTAACTTTAGTCTTTAGTGTCTTTTAAGGGTCTTGAGAGTGTAAAGTTGAGCCAATGGAGGCCTTTCAGAGCATCAGATTTACACTAAAATATCTTCATTTGTGTCTGAAGATGAACGGAGGTCTGACGGGTGTCCAACCACATGAGGCTCAGTCATTAATGACACAATTTACATTTTTGGGTGAACTAACCCTTTAAAATTGAAATAATAGTTTTTTCCAATTGCTAACACACAATTTTTCAAACTAGTCTGGTTTTATCAAAATACTTAACACAATTCACAAAACCACACACCCAAACTGCAAAATCCCTCATATATCCTGCAAAATGAAGCACTGCAACCGAAACTACACACAGCATTATCAAAATCTAACTTTTGCACGAAATGGCACTCACTTCATTCATATCACCAGATTTTTGTCTAACCAACTACACACTGTTGGGCATAATGAAAAGCACCCTCATCTTAAGTATGCTTTGCCATAATACTAAAAATTGTATCAAATTGTTCACATGCATATTTGCAGATACACACACATGCTGTTGAAACATTTTATTGTTTTTATGTTTCACTACGGTAAACAAGTCAGTGCAACAGATGCACAACAGATATATTTGCATGGGACTGAACAAAAATATTCTCACAAAAAACAGTAAACTGAAAAAGAAAATTGCATCCTCCCTCTTCCTCTCTCTGCAACATCTTCCATTGTTGTAAAAAAAAAAAGGTGCTCACCTGTGGTGTTTTTATAGTGCTTCATCCTGACTGAAGTGTGAACATTAACCATTGAGGTGTTTGGCCTCATGTATTGGCCAATCAGCTCATGACGTGTCATTTTGAATGCCAGTGTTTTGAAATGGCAAACATGTGACTTTATGTCAGATTGTTGTGTCTTATGCAAAGAACCGTGTTCAGTGCATTTAAAAAGTGCCATTTTGAATTGCAAAATGTGTGGAAAGCAGAAAATGTGTTTAGACTTTTGAAGACTTGAGAAGAGGTTTTGCTCTCTGTGTGTCAGTTTAAATAATTGTGCTGTCCATGTCATTTTAGTTTGTTAGCAATTGGAAAAAACTGTAAGCCCCAGGCTGAGGTAAAGATGCAGATTCCCTCATGAACACTAGAGGGCGCAGCTCTGGATAATGGAGAATAGATGTAGGAGAAAAAAGTTTTACCAATAAAAACAAAAAATCTAGTAATTTTCATCATCAAAGGTCAGCAGCAAGACATTGGTCAATTAAATATAAAGGTAGATTATGCATAAAAATAGATGTTTTATTTAACATTTAATTATTGGAGGTTTGCATAGTCCTCTGATTTAGCATTTGACTGATTTTATTCATTTTGAGGAGGACAGAATCTTTATTGTGCGAGTGAGATAAATACATTTAGTCTGGAACTACAATAACCATCATGTTCACACACACACACACACACACACACACACACACACACACACACACACACACACACACACACACACACACACACACACACACACACACACACACACACACACACACACACACACACACACACACACACACACACACACACACACACACACACACACACACCTCTGCACTGACTCAACATGAGCTGTCAGTCAAATTAATGTGAAAAAGTAACTCAGATATTTTGTTGTAAATTTGAAAAGTAATGCGTTACTTTACTAGTTACTTGGAAAAAGTAATATTATTACATAACTCAAGCTACTTGTAAAGCGTTACCCCAACACTGATCATGAGCCCTGTTGAGGAGGGATGCAATGTGCAATAAAATATGCATTTTTATAGACTATATGAAGAGGAAATACATAAACCCGCAGAGAACAGCTCCATCAGGCCTGAGGGAATCTAGAGAACATGAGATGTGTGTGTATCAAACGGGCAATCTTTGGGTTATTAATCTATGAGCAAACCGATTTGGGTTTGGGAACTTTATATTTGGGCTATTTTTAACTAGAGCTGCTTGTGTTTATTTCCTATTGTCTTTAAAAATGGCTATTGTTCAATAAATATTATTTTATTTAAATATGCCGTATTTTAGACATTATTACACCACTAAATGTCGACCATGAGTGACTGGTTGTAAACAAGGAAGTTGTTTTAGCGCTAACTTTGGCAATCCCACCCATTTTAAAAAGACAAAGACATCGCTTTCCTACAGAGTCTCCGCTCTAATTCATCCCAAAGCTGTTCTATCGGGTTGAGGTCAGGACTCCAGTTCCTCCACCAAACTCCTCATCCATGTCTTTATGGAGACGCTTTGAGCACTGGAGCAGTCATGCTGGGACAGGAAGGGGCCGTCCCCAAACTGAGCCCACAAAGTTGGGAGCATGAAATTGTCCAAAATGTCTTGGTGAAGCATTAAAGGGATAGTTCACCCAAAAATGAAAATTCTGTCATCATTTACTCTCCCTCAAGTTGTTCCAAACCTGTATGAGTTTATTTGTTCTGCTGAACACAAAAGAAGATATTTAGAAGAATGTTTGTAACCCAGCAGATTGAGCAACCATTGACTACCATAGTATTATTTCCCCGTACTATGGTAGTCAATGGTTGCTCTCTCTGCTTGGTTACAAACATTCTTCTAAATATCTTCTTTTGTGTTCAACACAAGAAAGAAACTAATACAGGTTTTGAACAACTTGAGGGTGAGTAAATTATGACAGAATTTTCATTTTTGGGTGAACTATCTCTTTAAGAGTTCCTTTCACTTGAACTAAGGACTGGAACCCATAATCCCCCCTCCACCAAACTTTACACTTGGCACAATGCAGTCAGGCAAGTCCCGTTCTCCTGGCAACCGCCAAACCCAGACTCGTCCATGGGATTGTCAGACAGAGAAGCGTGATTGGTCACTCAGAGAACACGTCTCCACTGCTCTAGAGTCCAGTGGCGGCGCGCTTTACCCCACTGCATCCCACGCTTTGGTGATGTAAGGCTTGGATGAGCTGCTCGGCCATGAAAACCCATTCCATGAAGCTCTACACACTGTTCTTGAGCTCATCTGAAGGCCACAGAAGTTTGGAGGTCTGGAGCTCTTGGCGACTTCTGTGACCCTCAGCATGCGCTGACCCCGCTCTGTGACCCTCAGCATGTGCTGACCCCGCTCTGTGACCCTCAGCATGTGCTGACCCCGCTCTGTGACCCTCAGCATGCGCTGACCCCGCTCTGTGACCCTCAGCATGCGCTGACCCCGCTCTGTGGCCCTCAGCATGCGCTGACCCCGCTCTGTGACCCTCAGCATGCGCTGACCCCGCTCTGTGACCCTCAGCATGCGCTGACCCCGCTCTGTGACCCTCAGCATGCGCTGACCCCGCTCTGTGGCCCTCAGCATGCGCTGACCCCGCTCTGTGGCCCTCAGCATGCGCTGACCCCGCTCTGTGACCCTCAGCATGCGCTGACCCCGCTCTGTGATTTCATATGTCCTCATATTTCATGTTTACGTCGTAATACCCGTGTCATTATACACATTTGTGTCCTCATAAATCACAAACACACACACACACACACATTATATATTGACAAACTTTTATGTTAGATGTTGCGAATAACAAAATAAATAGGAGGAAATAATATTAGCAATGTCCAATAATTAAATATGTAACATATATTTTACATTATGCAAACTTCTATAAAAGTTAGTTTCATGTACTTCATCAT
Source organism: Gobio occitaniae (assembly GCA_033150135.1). Lineage (NCBI taxonomy): Eukaryota > Metazoa > Chordata > Actinopteri > Cypriniformes > Gobionidae > Gobio > Gobio occitaniae. Next base: position 89,413 of record JARQWZ010002236.1, on the reverse strand, counting down.
TTGATATAAATCTCTGTTATGTTCGTGTTTTGGGATAGTCTCGTGAGCGGGGAGTTCTCGTACACCTGGCAACCCGACACACACACACACACACACACACACACAGTCTCTTAGCGGCGCAGTTACTCCTGCTCATCGAAGCTGGCTGTCCTGTCCCGCCTTTGGACCTTTTAACCCCCTCGTTTCTAAACTTAACCGAATGGGGCGCGGAACCCTTCTCGGTTTCCGCCAGTGATCGTGTGCGTCGCGCGTAAAGTCGCTCTGCGTCGCCGCTGCTGGAATCGAGCAGATCCACAATGGCGACTCACAGTCCCAGCAGTAACTCACCCACAACTCCCTGCAGCCGGAGCATGAGCGCCGCGGGATCCGCGCTGCACCACACGCAACACTTAACCACAATGAGCAACGCGCAGGGTAAGAGCCGCGCCGCCGCTGAAGCCCCGCGAGCGCAGTGTTTAGGCCAGGCCTGCTCTCTCTCTCTCGCACGCGCGCGCGTCCCGACGCGTCAGTGTTTACAGTGTTACAGTGTTTCTGAAATGTTTCTGAAATGTTTGCAGTCATCGCTCAGCCTGCGTTGGTCTGGTGAGGCTGTAGGCCTTCTCATTGAGTCACGTCGCGTTTTGGGGCATCAAACTGATGCTAATGCGCTGCATGTTCCTCTCAGTGCTGTCCAACTAGACAACTCACTAGAGCTTTACACACTCACCCTGATCATTATCATTACTGTATGATCAGCAGTCATAATGATGCTATAATATTACAGTTATGCACTTGACAGATACTATAATATTACAGTTATGCACTTGACAGATACTATAATGTTACAGTTATGCACTTGACAGATATTATAATATTACAGTTATGCACTTGACAGATACTATAATGTTACAGTTATGCACTTGACAGATACTATAATATTACAGTTATGCACTTGACAGATGCTATAATATTACAGTTATGCACTTGACAGATACTATAATGTTACAGTTATGCACTTGACAGATACTATAATGTTACAGTTATGCACTTGACAGATACTATAATATTACAGTTATGCACTTGACAGATACTATAATGTTACAGTTATGCACTTGACAGATACTATAATATTACAGTTATGCACTTGACAGATACTATAATGTTACAGTTATGCACTTGACAGATACTATAATGTTACAGTTATGCACTTGACAGATTCTATAATATTACAGTTATGCACTTGACAGATATTATAATATTACAGTTATGCACTTGACAGATACTATAATGTTACAGTTATGCACTTGACAGATATTATAATATTACAGTTATGCACTTGACAGATACTATAATGTTACAGTTATGCACTTGACAGATATTATAATATTACAGTTATGCACTTGACAGATACTATAATGTTACAGTTATGCACTTGACAGATATTATAATATTACAGTTATGCACTTGACAGATACTATAATGTTACAGTTATGCACTTGACAGATACTATAATATTACAGTTATGCACTTGACAGATACTATAATATTACAGTTTTGCACTTGACAGATACTATAATATTACAGTTATGCTCTTGACAGATACTATAATATTACAGTTATGCACTTGACAGATACTATAATATTACAGTTATGCACTTGACAGATACTATAATATTACAGTTATGCACTTGACAGATACTATAATATTACAGTTATGCACTTGACAGATACTATAATGTTACAGTTATGCACTTGACAGATATTATAATATTACAGTTATGCACTTGACAGATACTATAATGTTACAGTTATGCACTTGACAGATACTATAATATTACAGTTATGCACTTGACAGATACTATAATATTACAGTTATGCACTTGACAGATACTATAATATTACAGTTATGCACTTGACAGATATTATAATATTACAGTTATGCACTTGACAGATACTATAATGTTACAGTTATGCACTTGACAGATACTATAATATTACAGTTATGCACTTGACAGATACTATAATGTTACAGTTATGCACTTGACAGATACTATAATATTACAGTTATGCACTTGACAGATACTATAATATTACAGTTATGCACTTGACAGATTCTATAATGTTACAGTTATGCACTTGACAGATACTATAATATTACAGTTATGCACTTGACAGATACTATAATATTACAGTTATGCACTTGACAGATTCTATAATGTTACAGTTATGCACTTGACAGATACTATAATGTTACAGTTATGCACTTGACAGATTCTATAATGTTACAGTTATGCACTTGACAGATATTATAATATTACAGTTATGCACTTGACAGATACTATAATGTTACAGTTATGCACTTGACAGATACTATAATATTACAGTTATGCACTTGACAGATACTATAATGTTACAGTTATGCACTTGACAGATACTATAATATTACAGTTATGCACTTGACAGATACTATAATATTACAGTTATGCACTTGACAGATTCTATAATGTTACAGTTATGCACTTGACAGATACTATAATGTTACAGTTATGCACTTGACAGATACTATAATGTTACAGTTATGCACTTGACAGATACTATAATGTTACAGTTATGCACTTGACAGATACTATAATGTTACAGTTATGCACTTGACAGATACTATAATATTACAGTTATGCACTTGACAGATACTATAATGTTACAGTTATGCACTTGACAGATTCTATAATGTTACAGTTATGCACTTGACAGATACTATAATGTTACAGTTATGCACTTGACAGATACTATAATGTTACAGTTATGCACTTGACAGATACTATAATGTTACAGTTATGCACTTGACAGATACTATAATGTTACAGTTATGCACTTGACAGATACTATAATGTTACATTTATGCACTTGACAGATACTATAATGTTACAGTTATGCACTTGACAGATTCTATAATGTTACAGTTATGCACTTGACAGATACTATAATGTTACAGTTATGCACTTGACAGATACTATAATATTACAGTTATGCACTTGACAGATACTATAATGTTACAGTTATGCACTTGACAGATACTATAATATTACAGTTATGCACTTGACAGATACTATAATATTACAGTTATGCACTTGACAGATTCTATAATGTTACAGTTATGCACTTGACAGATACTATAATATTACAGTTATGCACTTGACAGATACTATAATATTACAGTTATGCACTTGACAGATTCTATAATATTACAGTTATGCACTTGACAGATACTATAATGTTACAGTTATGCACTTGACAGATTCTATAATGTTACAGTTATGCACTTGACAGATTCTATAATGTTACAGTTATGCACTTGACAGATACTATAATGTTACAGTTATGCACTTGACAGATACTATAATATTACAGTTATGCACTTGACAGATTCTATAATGTTACAGTTATGCACTTGACAGATTCTATAATATTACAGTTATGCACTTGACAGATACTATAATGTTACAGTTATGCACTTGACAGATACTATAATGTTACAGTTATGCACTTGACAGATACTATAATATTACAGTTATGCACTTGACAGATACTATAATGTTACAGTTATGCACTTGACAGATACTATAATGTTACAGTTATGCACTTGACAGATACTATAATATTACAGTTATGCACTTGACAGATTCTATAATATTACAGTTATGCACTTGACAGATACTATAATGTTACAGTTATGCACTTGACAGATACTATAATATTACAGTTATGCACTTGACAGATACTATAATGTTACAGTTATGCACTTGACAGATACTATAATGTTACAGTTATGCACTTGACAGATACTATAATGTTACATTTATGCACTTGACAGATACTATAATGTTACAGTTATGCACTTGACAGATTCTATAATGTTACAGTTATGCACTTGACAGATACTATAATGTTACAGTTATGCACTTGACAGATACTATAATGTTACAGTTATGCACTTGACAGATACTATAATGTTACAGTTATGCACTTGACAGATACTATAATATTACAGTTATGCACTTGACAGATACTATAATATTACAGTTAAGCACTTGACAGATACTATAATGTTACAGTTATGCACTTGACAGATACTATAATGTTACAGTTATGCACTTGACAGATACTATAATATTACAGTTATGCACTTGACAGATACTATAATGTTACAGTTATGCACTTGACAGATACTATAATGTTACAGTTATGCACTTGACAGATACTATAATATTACAGTTATGCACTTGACAGATACTATAATATTACAGTTATGCACTTGACAGATACTATAATATTACAGTTATGCACTTGACAGATACTATAATGTTACAGTTATGCACTTGACAGATACTATAATGTTACAGTTATGCACTTGACAGATACTATAATGTTACAGTTATGCACTTGACAGATACTATAATATTACAGTTATGCACTTGACAGATACTATAATATTACAGTTATGCACTTGACAGATACTATAATATTACAGTTATGCACTTGACAGATACTATAATGTTACAGTTATGCACTTGACAGATACTATAATATTACAGTTATGCACTTGACAGATTCTATAATATTACAGTTATGCACTTGACAGATTCTATAATATTACAGTTATGCACTTGACAGATACTATAATATTACAGTTATGCACTTGACAGATACTATAATGTTACATTTATGCACTTGACAGATACTATAATATTACAGTTATGCACTTGACAGATACTATAATATTACAGTTATGCACTTGACAGATACTATAATGTTACATTTATGCACTTGACAGATACTATAATATTACAGTTATGCACTTGACAGATACTATAATATTACAGTTATGCACTTGACAGATACTATAATATTACAGTTATGCACTTGACAGATTCTATAATATTACAGTTATGCACTTGACAGATTCTATAATATTACAGTTATGCACTTGACAGATACTATAATATTACAGTTATGCACTTGACAGATACTATAATGTTACATTTATGCACTTGACAGATACTATAATATTACAGTTATGCACTTGACAGATACTATAATATTACAGTTATGCACTTGACAGATACTATAATGTTACATTTATGCACTTGACAGATACTATAATATTACAGTTATGCACTTGACAGATACTATAATGTTACAGTTATGCACTTGACAGATTCTATAATATTACAGTTATGCACTTGACAGATTCTATAATATTACAGTTATGCACTTGACAGATACTATAATATTACAGTTATGCACTTGACAGATACTATAATATTACAGTTATGCACTTGACAGATACTATAATGTTACATTTATGCACTTGACAGATACTATAATGTTACAGTTATGCACTTGACAGATACTATAATGTTACAGTTATGCACTTGACAGATTCTATAATATTACAGTTATGCACTTGACAGATTCTATAATATTACAGTTATGCACTTGACAGATACTATAATGTTACAGTTATGCACTTGACAGATACTATAATGTTACAGTTATGCACTTGACAGATACTATAATGTTACAGTTATGCACTTGACAGATACTATAATGTTACAGTTATGCACTTGACAGATTCTATAATATTACAGTTATGCACTTGACAGATACTATAATATTACAGTTATGCACTTGACAGATACTATAATATTACAGTTATGCACTTGACAGATACTATAATATTACAGTTATGCACTTGACAGATACTATAATGTTACAGTTATGCACTTGACAGATACTATAATGTTACAGTTATGCACTTGACAGATACTATAATGTTACAGTTATGCACTTGACAGATACTATAATATTACAGTTATGCACTTGACAGATTCTATAATGTTACAGTTATGCACTTGACAGATACTATAATATTACAGTTATGCACTTGACAGATACTATAATGTTACAGTTATGCACTTGACAGATTCTATAATGTTACAGTTATGCACTTGACAGATACTATAATGTTACAGTTATGCACTTGACAGATACTATAATGTTACAGTTATGCACTTGACAGATACTATAATATTACAGTTATGCACTTGACAGATACTATAATATTACAGTTATGCACTTGACAGATTCTATAATGTTACAGTTATGCACCTTGACAGATACTATAATATTACAGTTATGCACTTGACAGATACTATAATGTTACAGTTATGCACTTGACAGATACTATAATATTACAGTTATGCACTTGACAGATACTATAATATTACAGTTATGCACTTGACAGATTCTATAATGTTACAGTTATGCACTTGACAGATTCTATAATATTACAGTTATGCACTTGACAGATACTATAATGTTACAGTTATGCACTTGACAGATACTATAATGTTACAGTTATGCACTTGACAGATTCTATAATATTACAGTTATGCACTTGACAGATACTATAATGTTACAGTTATGCACTTGACAGATTCTATAATATTACAGTTATGCACTTGACAGATACTATAATGTTACAGTTATGCACTTGACAGATACTATAATGTTACAGTTATGCACTTGACAGATTCTATAATATTACAGTTATGCACTTGACAGATACTATAATGTTACAGTTATGCACTTGACAGATACTATAATGTTACAGTTATGCACTTGACAGATTCTATAATATTACAGTTATGCACTTGACAGATTCTATAATGTTACAGTTATGCACTTGACAGTCTCTCTCTCTCTCTCTGAATGAACTCTTCCTCTTCCTCCTTCAGATTCGAACACTTGCTGGAGGTGTCAGAATGAAACAGGTACTGTCAGCCACAGACAGACACACACACACACACACACACACACACACACACCCACACACATGTTTGTTTTTTTGAAATGTGAGGACATTCCATAGGCG
>JARQWZ010002236.1:0-75000 GCA_033150135.1 Gobio occitaniae | reverse complement strand
GTGTCTCCACGACGCATGCGTGAGAATATGAGCAGATCCGGCGTTCGGGAATCCATGAAATGCTCACTTTAGCCCCATTTTGAGAACTACACCGAGACCTAAAGCACGATCAGTGTAGAATTCAACAGCTGAGATACGCGCGTCTTCCTCTGCTTGTAAACAAATCTCTTCTGGGTCATGTGTCCGAACGCCGGATCTGCTCATATTCTCACGCATGCATCGTGGAGACACACACGGAAGACAAGAACAAGCTGGATAAAGGTGTTATTTTGATTTTTTTTCTTACGGGTGTCGAACGACATGAGGGTGAGGAATTAATTACATCATTTTAATTTTTGGGTGAACTAACCCTTTAACAATAGATTCCGTGATTGTGGAAATCATAGGGCCCTACAATAGCAGAAGGGTTAGGACACGTGTCAGATAACAGTCATTATTTCTGCGCTGTATGTGAAACGCTTCACTCTTGACTTCCAGAGAGAGGCTGCGGACGCACAGCATCGAGTCCTCGGGGAAGCTGAAGATCTCTCCAGAGCAGCACTGCGACTTCACGGCCGAGGACCTGAAGGATCTGGGGGAGATCGGGAGAGGAGCGTACGGCTCCGTCAACAACATGGTGCATAAACCCAGCGGCCAGATCATGGCCGTCAAGGTGATTCAGAGTCAGGCTTACGGTTCAGATTAAAAAAATTCAACTATATATTTATTATTAAAGCTGTTCAACTGGCTCGCATTTATGCCGAGCGATTGCTTTGATGAATTATGACCGGTTCTCCACTGGTCCTTCATGACCCTGTGGCCGGTTCTCCACTGGTCCTCCATGACCCTGTGGCCGGTTCTCCACTGGTCCTCCATGACCCTGTGGCCGGTTCTCCACTGGTCCTTCATGACCCTGTGGCCGGTTCTCCACTGGTCCTCCATGACCCTGTGGCCGGTTCTCCACTGGTCCTCCATGACCCTGTGGCCGGTTCTCCACTGGTCCTCCATGACCCTGTGGCCGGTTCTCCACTGGTCCTTCATGACCGTGTGGCCGGTTCTCCACTGGTCCTCCATGACCCTGTGGCCGGTTCTCCACTGGTCCTCCATGACCCTGTGGCTGGTTCTCCACTGGTCCTCCATGACCCTGTGGCCGGTTCTCCACTGGTCCTCCATGACCCTGTGGCCGGTTCTCCACTGGTCCTCCATGACCCTGTGGCCGGTTCTCCACTGGTTCTCCACTTTTGATAGAGCCTGACCACTGCAGACCGGGAACAGCCCACAAGAGCTGCAGTTCTGGAGATGCTCTGACCCGTCACAATCTGGCCCTTGTCAAACTCACTCAAATCCTTACGCTTGCCCATTTTTCCTGCTTCTAACACATCAACTCTGAGGACAAAATGTTCACTTGCTGCCTAATATATCCCACCCACTAACAGGAGATCATCAGTGTTATTCACCGGTCATAATGTTATGCCTGATTGGTGTATAGTAAAGTGTATTTTATTCCTGTGATCAAAGCTGAATTTTCTTCTTTGGAACTTTCTATTTGAGGTTTTTTTTTAATGGTTTATGGTTTAGAGAGTCCCTGCAGAGACTGTAGATTTGAGAGAGCTGAGATTCTGCCCTCTAGAGTCAGACACACGTCACTGCAGCAAAACCTCAAGAATCTCTGATCTGATGGAGTGTGTTGATGGAGTGTGTTGATGGAGTGTGTTGATGGAGTGTGTTGATGGAGTGTGTTGTTGTTCCGCAGCGGATCCGCTCCACCGTGGATGAGAAGGAGCAGAAGCAGCTGCTCATGGATCTGGATGTGGTGATGAGGAGCAGCGACTGCCCGTACATCGTCCAGTTCTACGGCGCTCTGTTCCGCGAGGTCAGCTGATGTAGGACACACACTGACCCCGCCTTCTGATGGCCTGCACTGGACTGACACTGTGTGTGTGTGTGTGTGTGTGTGTGTGCGTGTGTGTGTGTGTGTGTGTTTTCAGGGCGACTGCTGGATCTGTATGGAACTGATGTCTACCTCCCTCGACAAATTCTACAAATATGTATATTGTGCATTAGATGATGTCATTCCAGAGGAAATATTAGGCAAAATTACATTAGCAGTAAGTCATGATTTCATACATCAACAACAGCACATTTATTTTAGTAGTGGTAATAATAATATTATTATCAATATTATATAGCTAGTTGTGATAATTATATAATAATAAATAACAACAGTAATAATAATTGTTGTTGTTATTATTTATAATAACAATATATTTTATTATTATTAAAGTGATATCAATAGATTTATAATAAAATGTAAAACAATTATTAGTAATAATAATAATGCAACATTAAATAATGATAACTTTGATTACAATAACATTTATAAAATATACTGTATAATACATTTATTATTATTGTTGTTATTAATATTGTAAATAATAATTGTATAATAAAACATTTAACTAATAATTTATATTTTTTATAAAATTTATTATTATATTAATTTATATTTTTACGGTTATAATTATTAATGATATTAATAATAATTGTATAGAAAATGTAAAAAACAAATTTTTCAATAACATTTATAAAACACTGTTTAATACATTAAATTATACATGTATAATTATTATGTATGTATAAATACACTCTCATTCATGTATATATTAAGAAATATTTGCATGTGTATATACTGTGTATATATATATATATATATATGATGTATATATTTTATATAAAAATATAACATATTTTTTCTTAAATATATACATGCATGTGTGTGTATTTATATATACATAATTATTATACACATATACACATTATGTAAAAACAAGCTTTTATTTTGGGTGCGATTAATCGGTTGCCCAGCACTAATTTAAATATAAAATATTTATATATCATATAAATTATGTAAATATATGTACAGTGTATGCATGCAAATATTTCAAATAAATACATATATGTGCATGTATTCAAAAATACATAATTATACAGTACACACTTTTATTTTGGATGTGATTAATCGCGATTAATCGATTTGACAGCACTACAGTTATTATATTTATGAACCATATAAGAAAGTAATTGTGTTGTTTTCTGCAGACTGTGAAAGCACTGAATCACTTGAAAGAAAACTTGAAGATCATCCACAGAGGTGAGCGATTCCACCGTTAATCTGAGCAGAGTGTGTGTGTGGCGCTGGAGAGAGTGAGTGAACGCTTGACTCGTTTCAGACATCAAACCCTCCAACATTCTCCTGGACAGAAACGGCAACATTAAGCTGTGTGACTTCGGCATCAGCGGTCAGCTCGTGGACTCCATTGCCAAGACCCGAGACGCCGGCTGCCGGCCCTACATGGCTGTGAGTACCTCTCTGAGTGCCGCTCTGAGGACGATCCCGAGCAGGCCTGAAACTAAAGCTTACTTTGATAGTCGATTAGTTGCTGGATTATATTTCGATTAATCGGATAAAAAAGCAAAAAAAAATACTGACAAAACTGAGTACCGCCGCTCTGAGGACGATCCCACGCAGGGCTGCAATTAACGCTTACTTTGATAGTCGATTAGTTGCTCGATTAAATTTTGATTAATCGGATAAAAAAGGCAATTCTTTTTACTGACAAAACTGTGAGTACCGCCGCTCTGAGGACGATCCAGAGCAGGCCTGCAACTAATGCTTACTTTGATTGTCGATTAGTTGCTCGATTCAATTTCGATTAATCGGATAAAAAGCAATTTTTTTACTGACAAAACTATGAGTACAGCCGCTCTGAGGACAATCCTGAGCAGGGCTGCAACTAACGCTTACTTTGATAGTCGATTAGTTGCTGGATTATATTTCGATTAATCAGATTAAAAAAAAAATACTGACAAAACTGTGAGTACCGCCGCTCTGAGGACGATCCCGAGCAGGACTGCAACTAACGCTTACTTTGATAATCGATTAGTTGCTCGATTAGATTTCGATTAATCGGATAAAAAAGGCAAATTTTTTTAACTGACAAAACTGTGAGTACCGCCGCTCTGAGGACGATCCCGAGCAGGGCTGCAACTAACGCATACTTTGATAATCGATTAGTTGCTCAATTATATTTTGATTAATCGGATAAAAAGCCAAATTTTTTTTTACTGACAAAACTGTGAGTACCGCCGCTCTGAAGACAATCCCGAGCAGGGCTGCAACTAACGCTTACTTTGATAGTCGATTAGTTGCTCGATTATATTTCGATTAATCGGATAAAAAATGCTATTTTTTTGTTGGCAAAACTGTGAGTACCGCCGCTCTGAGGACGATCCGGAGCAGGGCTGCAACTAATGCTTACTTTTATAATCGATTAGTTGCTCGATTATATTTCGATTAATCGGATTAAAAAAGCCAATTCTTTTACTGACAAAACACCCATCCTGCTCAATGCTGTCCTTCAAACACACGTGTCAGCTGTGCTATGAACACACACAAAGTGAATATACCTTACACAAATTAACCATGGTTTTACAACGATTGAAACAAACAAAAACATTTATAATAATAATAATAAAATAAATAATAATACAAAATTATTAAAAAAAAAAAAATATATATATATATATATTGTAGTGATTCCATGGTAACCACAAATTAACCATGGTTTTGGTGATGATGATGATGATGATGATAGTGATGATGATGATGATAGTGATAGTCATGATGATGATAGTAGTGATGATGATTATGATGATGATGGTGATGTTTTGTGGTGTTTGCAGCCGGAGCGGATCGACCCCAGCGCCTCCAGGCAAGGCTACGACGTGCGCTCAGATGTCTGGAGTTTGGGAATCACGCTGGTATGTGTCCAGTTGTTCTCCTCAGGTTGATGTGAAGTACGAGTGGTCACGGTGGACTTGTGTTTGCGTTGCAGTACGAGCTGGCCACGGGCCGCTTCCCCTACCCGCGCTGGAACAGTGTGTTCGATCAGCTGACGCAGGTGGTGAAGGGAGACCCGCCGCAGCTCAGCTGCTCCGAGGAGCGACAGTTCTCGCCCAAATTCATCCAGTTCGTCAATCTATGGTGAGCCTTTGCCTTCACAAGCCTGTGCTTGATCATGATCTTTGTCATGTGACGTTCCTTTGTTTGACCATGTGACTCTCTGCCTTCCTCCAGCCTTACGAAGGACGAGTCAAAAAGGCCAAAGTACAGAGAACTGCTGGTACGTCTCTTTAAAAAAACTTTTCAAAAACCAGTCGCAACACGTGAGATGGTGGTCCAGTGGGTAAAACCATGGAACTGACACGCAGAAGGTTGCTGGTTCGATCCCAGCGGTCACCACCAGTGTGTCCTTGAGCAAGGCACTTTACTCCATGTTGCTCCAGGGGGATTGTCCCTGTAATAAGGGCACTGTAAGTCGCTTTGGACAAAAGCGTCTGCCAAATGCATAAATGTAAATGTAAATGTAACACCAGTTGCAACACCAGCCACAACACCAGTCGCAACACCAGTCGCAACACCAGCCACAACACCAGTCACAACACCAGCCACAACACCAGTCACAACACCAGTCACAACACCAGCCACAACACCAGTCACAACACCAGCCACAACACCAGTCGCAACACCAGCCGCAACACCAGTCACAACACCAGTCGCAACACCAGCCACAACACCAGTCGCAACACCAGTCGCAACACCAGCCGCAACACCAGCCGCAACACCAGTCGCAACACCAGCCGCAACACCAGTCACAACAACACCAGCCGCAACACCAGCCGCAACACCAGCCGCAACACCAGTCGCAACAGCAGTCGCAACAGCAGTCGCAACACCAGTCGCAACACCAGTCGCAACACCAGTCTCACAACACCAGTCGCAACACCAGTCGCAACACCAGCCGCAACACCAGCCGCAACACCAGTCACAACAACACCAGCCGCAACACCAGCCGCAACACCAGCCGCAACACCAGTCGCAACAGCAGTCGCAACAGCAGTCGCAACACCAGTCGCAACACCAGTCGCAACACCAGTCGCAACACCAGTCTCACAACACCAGTCGCAACACCAGTCGCAACACCAGCCGCAACACCAGCCGCAACACCAGCCGCAACACCAGCCGCAACACCAGCCACAACACCAGCCTCAACACCAGTCACAACACCAGTCACAACACCAGTCACAACACCAGCCACAACACCAGCCTCAACACCAGTCACAACACCGGTCGCAACACCACCCGCAACACCAGCCACAACACCTGTCACAACACCAGTTGCGACTGGTGCATTAAATTAGATTTGATGATGCATACAGAAACCCTGATTTGGAACCCAAAAGATATGATGTGATATAATTTGTGATATACGATAATTATGTATGAAAACAATCTTTTACTGATACAACAAAACTAATGCAACAATGCAGGTTTTTTTAGGGATGATCATCACACAACATTTTATTGATAAAAGCTCAATTGGATGGAAAAGGGCTGGAGACGGCAATCAATTTTTTTCTTTTACACATATTCACTTTGTCGATAACAAAAGTGGATGGAGACTTGGTTATTGAACGGAATGAGCTTGGAGTGATAATGTTCCTCATATGAAGTTTGCATCTCTGTGAAGCTGTTTGGAAGCGATCTGTGTGAAGCGCGGTTGTTGTAATTATAATGTTGGATTGTGATATTGACGTGTGTGTGTGTGTGTGTGTTTGTGTCCTGCAGAAGCATCCTTTCATCCTGATGTACGAGGAGCGCGTGGTGGATGTGGCCGGATACGTGTGTAAGATCCTGGATCAGATGCCGGCGTCCCCCAGCTCGCCCATGTATGTTGACTGATGGTGAGCGGTCTGTGAACTCCAGACGGCCCGGCCACCATGTGGTGTTCATACAGCATCGGACCCTTGACCGACCCGCATTTCACTGCTTTTACCGCATCACTGCCCGCTCTCAACACTCGCTCTCTGACGCCGCTTCACTTCAAGACCTGCCGCTTTTGTGGCTTCTTCACGGGATCTGCACTGCGAAACATGATGTTCTTCCTCTGTGCTTCTGTCCCGTTTCGAGTACAATCATCTAAAACCATCATTTAGAACTGAAGATGTTCAAATTGATCAAAACGAGGCTTGAAACAAGAACAAATATCTCTCTGGAAATCCGGCTCCATTGACAGATTGTTCTTGTTTTACGCTTCATTCTGCTTCTCCAGTAAATGCCCCACATGAAAAAATACTTTAGTATATTATAGTAAAATTACTCTAGTCAATAGTGTTTTTGAACCGTACTATAGTAAATATACTACAGTAAATTAACAAAGTGTAGTAAATACTATAATATACTACAATTTACTGTAGTATCTTTACTATAGTATGGTTCAAAAACACTATAGTATTTACTAGAGTAATTTTACTGTAATTTTACTATAATATACTAAAGTATTTTTTTAATGTTTGATTTAAGAAGGTTTAGATGTTTGTGCTGGAAAACCAGACGGATACACTGAGGAAGAGTGTGATTAGTTTGCAGCGTGGCAGTCGGAGAACAAGCGTTGAAGGCAGGATTTGTGCTCATTTGTGAAATGAGAGTCTTGGTTGAGAGTCTGAGCATTTCACCATAATTGTACGTTTATGTGTGAACACATGATTGTGTTTCGAGAGAAAGTCCCAAAACATGTTGTGCAATAAGAACTGGCTCTCATTTTAAAAGCCATTTACATCACGGTGTGTGTAAACAAGCTTCAGATTCAGCGAAACAGCCTTTTAATTTCATTTGCGTTGTGTGTGTGCGTGTGTGTGAAATCATTTCAGAATATTAACAAGCAAAACTTGAATTTGCTCATTTAAGAAGACAAAGACCATCAAGTCTAATAGTTGCTGGGATGTAGATGTTTTACCAAAATGACACAAAGGTGTTTGTCTGTGTGTGTGTTTGACACATCATGTCTCTCTATTTAATGAATCGGTATGCAAAGGTCTTGTTCTGCATCAAAGAAATGTTAACGTAGCTTTACTTGCTCAATATGCAATTTTACGTCACGATGATCCGACGGTTTTCACCCGGTTAGCTTCTCATCCACTGTAAATGTGTATTATTTATACAGACGTTTTCTGTGCCACGTTGAGGATGGACAGGTTTCTCAGACGCTCATCCTCGCGTGTGAAGCGATGTTTTAGCATGAGTTCAGTGGATCTGGCATGACGGTTTACGATCATTCATCCATAGGTCACTTATTTTAAAGATATACAGCGGTTATTAAGCGTTCTGTGGACTGATTGTATAATAATACGACACCGGATATAGTGTTCAGAGTTTCAGGAGGGAGGAGCAGATGATCATGTGATCTCATTAAGAGATGGCCTTTCCTCCTGCAACTCAAGAATGTTCAGTGTGGAGAGGGCGATGTGTATTATTATATTGTATCAAGAGTGGGAAATATGTACAGAAAAAAAATTGATCACTGTGAAAATATTTTACGTGTATGGTGAGAATCTGTAAAAAGTGTAACATGGAAATGTGCAGGGATGATGTTCAGGTTTGGATATGTTACCCTCGTCACATGATTAATGAGGACATCTATGAATATGATCGCGTGTTGGCCTGTTGGGATTGTTGACGTTCTTGTCATTCTGCTCTGTTAGATCTGAACAGCGATGGGTTAATGCTATAGAATAAAACCAATACTCAGCCATTCCCTGTCTCGTCTGCATTTATTCAGCCTTCAAAACTGACACACATGCTTGGTGAACTCATGCGTTTATAGTTTATGTTTAACTCTTTCCCCACCAGGGCCAGAATTTATGACCATTTTCACCAAAGTTTCATGGCCCCCAGAATATTTTGTTGTATGAATATATGAACATGTAATAGTTTAAAAAAAAAAAAACAGTTCTGTTCTTTCTTTTCATATGTTTTATTCTAGCTTCATGCATTCTTTTTTATCAACACTTGAATGTGGATATATCATAAAAAAAGCTTAATTTTATAACACAGAGGTTAGTTAGTGGCAGGGATTAGTCAGTGATAGGGGTTAGTCAGTGACAGGGGTTAGTCAGTGGCAGGGGTTAGTCAGTGTCAGGGGTTAGTCAGTGTCAGGGGTTAGTCAGTGTCAGAGGTTAGTCAGTGTCAGGGGTTAGTCAGTGTCAGGGGTTAGTCAGTGGCAGGGGTTAGTCAGTGTCAGGGGTTAG
Source organism: Gobio occitaniae (assembly GCA_033150135.1). Classification (NCBI taxonomy): domain Eukaryota; kingdom Metazoa; phylum Chordata; class Actinopteri; order Cypriniformes; family Gobionidae; genus Gobio; species Gobio occitaniae. The sequence goes on along the minus strand of JARQWZ010002236.1, from coordinate 65,874 downwards.
TCAGTGTCAGAGGTTAGTCAGTGGCAGGGGTTAGTCAGTGTCAGGGGTTAGTCAGTGTCAGAGGTTAGTCAGTGACAGGGGTTAGTCAGTGGTAGAGGTTAGTCAGTGGCAGAGGTTAGTTAGTGACAGGGGTTAGTCAGTGGTAGAGGTTAATCAGTGTCAGGGGGTTAGTCAGTGACAGGGGTTAGTCAGTGACAGAGGTTAGTCAGTGACAGGGGTTAGTCAGTGTCAGAGGTTAGTCAGTGTCAGGGGGTTAGTCAGTGACAGAGGTTAGTCAGTGTCAGGGGGTTAGTTAGTGACAGGGGTAAGTCAGTGGTAGAGGTTAATCAGTGTCAGGGGGTTAGTCAGTGGTAGAGGTTAGTCAGTGGCAGAGGTTAGTTAGTGACGGGTTAGTCAGTGGTAGAGGTTAATCAGTGTCAGGGGGTTAGTCAGTGACAGGGGTTAGTCAGTGACAGAGGTTAGTCAGTGACAGGGTTTAGTCAGTGTCAGGGGTTAGTCAGTGTAGAGGTTAGTCAGTGTCAGGGGGTTAGTCAGTGTCAGAGGTTAGTCAGTGTCAGGGGGTTAGTTAGTGACAGGGGTAAGTCAGTGGTAGAGGTTAGTCAGTGGCAGAGGTTAGTTAGTGTCAGGGGTTAGTCAGTGGCAGGGGTTAGTCAGTGTCAGGGGTTAGTCAGTGTCAGGGGTTAGTCAGTGACAGAGGGTAGTCAGTGACAGAGGTTAGTCAGTGTCAGTGGTTAGTCAGTGACAGATGTTAGTCAGTGTCAGGGGTTAGTCAGTGTCAGGGGTTAGTCAGTGTCAGAGGTTAGTCAGTGTCAGGGGTTAGTCTGTGACAGAGGTTAGTCAGTGTCCGGGGTTAGTCAGTGACAGGGGTTAGTCAGTTTCAGGGGTTAGTCAGTGTCAGGGGTTACTTAGTCAGTGTCGGAGGTTAGTCAGTTTCAGGGGTTAGTCAGTGAAAGAGGTTAGTCAGTGTCTGAGGTTAGTCAGTGACAGGGGTTAGTCAGTGTCAGGGGTTAGTCAGTGACAGATGTTAGTCAGTGTCAGAGGTTAGTCAGTGTCAGAGGTTAGTTAGTGGCAGGGGTTAGTTAGTGCCAGGGGTTTGTCAGTGTCAGGGGTTAGTCAGTGTCAGGGGTTAGTCAGTGTCAGGGGTTAGTCAGTGTCAGAGGTGAGTCAGTGTCAGAGGTTAGTCAGTGTCAGGGGTTAGTCAGTGACAGAGGTTAGTCAGTGTCCGGGGTTAGTCAGTGACAGGGGTTAGTCAGTTTCAGGGGTTAGTCAGTGTCAGGGGTTACTTAGTCAGTGTCGGAGGTTAGTCAGTTTCAGGGGTTAGTCAGTGAAAGAGGTTAGTCAGTGTCTGAGGTTAGTCAGTGACAGGGGTTAGTCAGTGTCAGGGGTTAGTCAGTGACAGATGTTAGTCAGTGTCAGAGGTTAGTCAGTGTCAGAGGTTAGTTAGTGGCAGGGGTTAGTTAGTGCCAGGGGTTTGTCAGTGTCAGGGGTTAGTCAGTGTCAGGGGTTAGTCAGTGTCAGGGGTTAGTCAGTGTCAGAGGTGAGTCAGTGTCAGAGGTTAGTCAGTGTCAGGGGTTAGTCAGTGTCACCAGGGCCAGAATTTATGACCATTTTCACCAAAGTTTCATGGCCCCCAGAATATTTTGTTGTATGAATATATGAACATGTAATAGTTTTAAAAAAAAAAACCGGTTCTGTTCTTTCTTTTCATATGTTTTATTCTAGCTTCATGCATTCTTTTTTATCAACACTTGAATGTGGATATATCATAAAAAAAGCTTAATTTTATAACACAGAGGTTAGTTAGTGGCAGGGATTAGTCAGTGATAGGGGTTAGTCAGTGACAGGGGTTAGTCAGTGGCAGGGGTTAGTCAGTGTCAGGGGTTAGTCAGTGTCAGGGGTTAGTCAGTGGCAGGGGTTAGTCAGTGTCAGGGGTTAGTCAGTGTCAGAGGTTAGTCAGTGACAGGGGTTAGTCAGTGTCAGGGGTTAGTCAGTGTCAGAGGTTAGTCAGTGTCAGGGGGTTAGTTAGTGACAGGGGTTAGTCAGTGGTAGAGGTTAGTCAGTGGCAGAGGTTAGTTAGTGACAGGGGTTAGTCAGTGGTAGAGGTTAATCAGTGTCAGGGGGTTAGTCAGTGACAGGGGTTAGTCAGTGACAGAGGTTAGTCAGTGACAGGGGTTAGTCAGTGTCAGGGGTTAGTCAGTGTCAGAGGTTAGTCAGTGTCAGGGGGTTAGTTAGTGACAGGGGTAAGTCAGTGGTAGAGGTTAGTCAGTGGCAGAGGTTAGTTAGTGTCAGGGGTTAGTCAGTGGCAGGGGTTAGTCAGTGTCAGGGGTTAGTCAGTGTCAGGGGTTAGTCAGTGACAGAGGATAGTCAGTGACAGAGGTTAGTCAGTGTCAGTGGTTAGTCAGTGACAGATGTTAGTCAGTGTCAGGGGTTAGTCAGTGTCAGGGGTTAGTCAGTGTCAGAGGTTAGTCAGTGTCAGAGGTTAGTCAGTGTCAGGGGTTAGTCAGTGACAGAGGTTAGTCAGTGTCCGGGGTTAGTCAGTGACAGGGGTTAGTCAGTTTCAGGGGTTAGTCAGTGTCAGGGGTTACTTAGTCAGTGTCGGAGGTTAGTCAGTTTCAGGGGTTAGTCAGTGAAAGAGGTTAGTCAGTGTCTGAGGTTAGTCAGTGACAGGGGTTAGTCAGTGTCAGGGGTTAGTCAGTGACAGATGTTAGTCAGTGTCAGAGGTTAGTCAGTGTCAGAGGTTAGTTAGTGGCAGGGGTTAGTTAGTGCCAGGGGTTTGTCAGTGTCAGGGGTTAGTCAGTGTCAGGGGTTAGTCAGTGTCAGGGGTTAGTCAGTGTCAGAGGTGAGTCAGTGTCAGAGGTTAGTCAGTGTCAGGGGTTAGTCAGTGTCAGAGGTTAGTCAGTGTCAGAGGTTAATCAGTGTCAGGGGGTTAGTCAGTGTCAGAGGTTAGTCAGTTGCAGGGGTTAGTCAGTGTCAGGGGGTTAGTCAGTGTCAGGGGGTTAGTCAGTGTCAGAGGTTAGTCAGTGTCAGGGGTTAGTCAGTGTCAGGGGTTTGTCAGTGTCAGGGGTTTGTCAGTGTAAGGGGTTAGTCAGTGGCAGGGGTTAGTTAGTGAAAGGGGTTAGTCAGTGTCAGGGGTTAGTCAGTGTCAGGGGTTAGTCAGTGTCAGGGGGTTAGTGTGTGAAAGGGGTTAGTAAGTGGTAGAGGTTAGTCAGTGTCAGGGGGTTAGTTAGTGAAAGGGGTTAGTCAGTGTCAGGGGTTAGTCAGTGTCAGGGGTTAGTCAGTGTCAGGGGGTTAGTCAGTGTCAGGGGTTAGTCAGTGTCAGAGGTTAGTCAGTATTGGGGGTTAGTCAGTGTCAGGGGTTAGTCAGTGTCAGGGGTTAGTCAGTGTCAGAGGTGAGTCAGTGTCAGAGGTTAGTCAGTGTCAGGGGGTTAGTCAGTGTCAGGGGTTAGTCAGTGTCAGGGGTTAGTCAGTGTCAGGGGTTAGTCAGTGTCAGGGGTTAGTCAGTGTCAGAGGTTAGTCAGTGTCAGAGGTTAATCAGTGTCAGGGGGTTAGTCAGTGTCAGAGGTTAGTCAGTGGCAGGGGTTAGTCAGTGTCAGGGGGTTAGTCAGTGTCAGAGGTTAGTCAGTGTCAGGGGTTTGTCAGTGTCAGGGGTTTGTCAGTGTAAGGGGTTAGTCAGTGGCAGGGGTTAGTTAGTGAAAGGGGTTAGTCGTCAGTGTCAGGGGTTTGTCAGTGTCAGGGGTTAGTCAGTGTCAGGGATTAGTCAGTGTCAGGGGTTAGTCAGTGTCAGGGGGTTAGTCAGTGTCAGAGGTTAGTCAGTGTCAGGGGTTTGTCAGTGTCAGGGGTTTGTCAGTGTAAGGGGTTAGTCAGTGGCAGGGGTTAGTTAGTGAAAGGGGTTAGTCAGTGTCAGGGGTTAGTCAGTGTCAGGGGGTTAGTGTGTGAAAGGGGTTAGTAAGTGGTAGAGGTTAGTCAGTGTCAGGGGGTTAGTTAGTGAAAGGGGTTAGTCAGTGTCAGGGGTTAGTCAGTGTCACGGGTTAGTCAGTGTCAGGGGGTTAGTCAGTGTCAGGGGTTAGTCAGTGTCAGAGGTTAGTCAGTATTGGGGGTTAGTCAGTGTCAGGGGTTAGTCAGTGTCAGGGGTTAGTCAGTGTCAGAGGTGAGTCAGAGTCAGAGGTTAGTCAGTGTCAGGGGGTTAGTCAGTGTCAGGGGTTAGTCAGTGTCAGGGGTCAGTCAGTGTCAGGGGTTAGTCAGTGTCAGAGGTTAGTCAGTGTCAGAGGTTAATCAGTGTCAGGGGGTTAGTCAGTGTCAGAGGTTAGTCAGTGGCAGGGGTTAGTCAGTGTCAGGGGGTTAGTCAGTGTCAGGGGGTTAGTCAGTGTCAGAGGTTAGTCAGTGTCAGGGGTTTGTCAGTGTCAGGGGTTTGTCAGTGTCAGGGGTTTGTCAGTGTCAGGGGTTTGTCAGTGTAAGGGGTTAGTCAGTGGCAGGGGTTAGTTAGTGAAAGGGGTTAGTCGTCAGTGTCAGGGGTTTGTCAGTGTCAGGGGTTAGTCAGTGTCAGGGATTAGTCAGTGTCAGGGGTTAGTCAGGGGTTAGTCAGTGTCAGGGGTTAGTCAGTGTCAGGGGGTTAGTTAGTGAAAGGGGTTAGTCAGTGGTAGAGGTTAGTCAGTGTCAGGGGGTTAGTTAGTGAAAGGGGTTAGTCAGTGTCAGGGGTTAGTCAGTGTCAGGGGTTAGTCAGTGTCAGGGGGTTAGTTAGTGAAAGGGGTTAGTCAGTGGTAGAGGTTAGTCAGTGGCAGAGGTTAGTCAGTATCAGGGGTTAGTCAGTGTCAGAGGTTAGTCAGTGTCAGGGGTTAGTCAGTGTCACCAGGGCCAGAATTTATGACCATTTTCACCAAAGTTTCATGGCCCCCAGAATATTTTGTTGTATGAATATATGAACATGTAATAGTTTTAAAAAAAAAAAACGGTTCTGTTCTTTCTTTTCATATGTTTTTATTCTAGCTTCATGCATTCTTTTTTATCAACACTTGAATGTGGATATATCATAAAAAAAGCTTAATTTTATAACACAGAGGTTAGTTAGTGGCAGGGATTAGTCAGTGATAGGGGTTAGTCAGTGACAGGGGTTAGTCAGTGGCAGGGGTTAGTCAGTGTCAGGGGTTAGTCAGTGTCAGAGGTTAGTCAGTGGCAGGGGTTAGTCAGTGTCGGGGGTTAGTCAGTGTCAGAGGTTAGTCAGTGACAGGGGTTAGTCAGTGTCAGGGGTTAGTCAGTGTCAGAGGTTAGTCAGTGTCAGGGGGTTAGTTAGTGACAGGGGTTAGTCAGTGGTAGAGGTTAGTCAGTGGCAGAGGTTAGTTAGTGACAGGGGTTAGTCAGTGGTAGAGGTTAATCAGTGTCAGGGGGTTAGTCAGTGACAGGGGTTAGTCAGTGACAGAGGTTAGTCAGTGACAGGGGTTAGTCAGTGTCAGGGGTTAGTCAGTGTCAGAGGTTAGTCAGTGTCAGGGGGTTAGTTAGTGACAGGGGTAAGTCAGTGGTAGAGGTTAGTCAGTGGCAGAGGTTAGTTAGTGTCAGGGGTTAGTCAGTGGCAGGGGTTAGTCAGTGTCAGGGGTTAGTCAGTGTCAGGGGTTAGTCAGTGACAGAGGATAGTCAGTGACAGAGGTTAGTCAGTGACAGAGGTTAGTCAGTGTCAGGGGTTAGTCAGTGTCAGGGGTTAGTCAGTGTCAGGGGTTAGTCAGTGTCAGAGGTTAGTCAGTGTCAGAGGTTAGTCAGTGTCAGGGGTTAGTCAGTGACAGAGGTTAGTCAGTGTCCGGGGTTAGTCAGTGACAGGGGTTAGTCAGTTTCAGGGGTTAGTCAGTGTCAGGGGTTACTTAGTCAGTGTCGGAGGTTAGTCAGTTTCAGGGGTTAGTCAGTGAAAGAGGTTAGTCAGTGTCTGAGGTTAGTCAGTGACAGGGGTTAGTCAGTGTCAGGGGTTAGTCAGTGACAGATGTTAGTCAGTGTCAGAGGTTAGTCAGTGTCAGAGGTTAGTTAGTGGCAGGGGTTAGTTAGTGCCAGGGGTTTGTCAGTGTCAGGGGTTAGTCAGTGTCAGGGGTTAGTCATCGTCAGGGGTTAGTCAGTGTCAGAGGTGAGTCAGTGTCAGAGGTTAGTCAGTGTCAGGGGTTAGTCAGTGTCAGAGGTTAGTCAGTGTCAGAGGTTAATCAGTGTCAGGGGGTTAGTCAGTGTCAGAGGTTAGTCAGTTGCAGGGGTTAGTCAGTGTCAGGGGGTTAGTCAGTGTCAAGGGGTTAGTCAGTGTCAGAGGTTAGTCAGTGTCAGGGGTTAGTCAGTGTCAGGGGTTTGTCAGTGTCAGGGGTTTGTCAGTGTAAGGGGTTAGTCAGTGGCAGGGGTTAGTTAGTGAAAGGGGTTAGTCAGTGTCAGGGGTTAGTCAGTGTCAGGGGTTAGTCAGTGTCAGGGGGTTAGTGTGTGAAAGGGGTTAGTAAGTGGTAGAGGTTAGTCAGTGTCAGGGGGTTAGTTAGTGAAAGGGGTTAGTCAGTGTCAGGGGTTAGTCAGTGTCAGGGGGTTAGTCAGTGTCAGGGGTTAGTCAGTGTCAGAGGTTAGTCAGTATTGGGGGTTAGTCAGTGTCAGGGGTTAGTCAGTGTCAGAGGTTAGTCAGTGTCAGAGGTTAATCAGTGTCAGGGGGTTAGTCAGTGTCAGAGGTTAGTCAGTGGCAGGGGTTAGTCAGTGTCAGGGGGTTAGTCAGTGTCAGAGGTTAGTCAGTGTCAGGGGTTTGTCAGTGTCAGGGGTTTGTCAGTGTCAGGGGTTTGTCAGTGTAAGGGGTTAGTCAGTGGCAGGGGTTAGTTAGTGAAAGGGGTTAGTCGTCAGTGTCAGGGGTTTGTCAGTGTCAGGGGTTAGTCAGTGTCAGGGATTAGTCAGTGTCAGGGGTTAGTCAGTGTCAGGGGGTTAGTCAGTGTCAGAGGTTAGTCAGTGTCAGGGGTTTGTCAGTGTCAGGGGTTTGTCAGTGTAAGGGGTTAGTCAGTGGCAGGGGTTAGTTAGTGAAAGGGGTTAGTCAGTGTCAGGGGTTAGTCAGTGTCAGGGGGTTAGTGTGTGAAAGGGGTTAGTAAGTGGTAGAGGTTAGTCAGTGTCAGGGGGTTAGTTAGTGAAAGGGGTTAGTCAGTGTCAGGGGTTAGTCAGTGTCACGGGTTAGTCAGTGTCAGGGGGTTAGTCAGTGTCAGGGGTTAGTCAGTGTCAGAGGTTAGTCAGTATTGGGGGTTAGTCAGTGTCAGGGGTTAGTCAGTGTCAGGGGTTAGTCAGTGTCAGAGGTGAGTCAGAGTCAGAGGTTAGTCAGTGTCAGGGGGTTAGTCAGTGTCAGGGGTTAGTCAGTGTCAGGGGTCAGTCAGTGTCAGGGGTTAGTCAGTGTCAGAGGTTAGTCAGTGTCAGAGGTTAATCAGTGTCAGGGGGTTAGTCAGTGTCAGAGGTTAGTCAGTGGCAGGGGTTAGTCAGTGTCAGGGGGTTAGTCAGTGTCAGGGGGTTAGTCAGTGTCAGAGGTTAGTCAGTGTCAGGGGTTTGTCAGTGTCAGGGGTTTGTCAGTGTCAGGGGTTTGTCAGTGTCAGGGGTTTGTCAGTGTAAGGGGTTAGTCAGTGGCAGGGGTTAGTTAGTGAAAGGGGTTAGTCGTCAGTGTCAGGGGTTTGTCAGTGTCAGGGGTTAGTCAGTGTCAGGGATTAGTCAGTGTCAGGGGTTAGTCAGGGGTTAGTCAGTGTCAGGGGTTAGTCAGTGTCAGGGGGTTAGTTAGTGAAAGGGGTTAGTCAGTGTCAGGGGTTAGTCAGTGTCAGGGGTTAATCAGTGTCAGGGGGTTAGTTAGTGAAAGGGGTTAGTCAGTGGTAGAGGTTAGTCAGTGGCAGAGGTTAGTCAGTATCAGGGGTTAGTCAGTGTCAGAGGTTAGTCAGTGGCATGGGTTAGTTAGTGAAAGGGGTTAGTCAGTGGCAGGGGTTAGTTTATTCTAGCTTCATGCATTCTTTTTTATCAACACTTGAATGTGGATATTTCATAAAAAAAGCTTATTTTTATAACACAGAGGTTAGTTAGTGGCAGGGATTAGTTAGTGGCAGGGGTTAGTTAGTGGCAGGGGTTAGTTAGTGTCAGAGGTTAGTCAGTGTCAGAGGTTAGTCAGTGTCAGGGGTTAGTCAGTGTCAGGGGTTAGTCAGTGTCAGAGGTTAGTCAGTGTCAGGGGTTAGTCAGTGTCAGAGTTTAGTCAGTGTCAGAGGTTAGTCAGTGTCAGGGGTTAGTCATTGTCAGAGGTTAGTCAGTGTCAGGGGTTAGTCAGTGTCAGGGGTTAGTCAGTGGTTAGTCAGTGTCAGGGGTTAGTCAGTGTCAGGGGTTAGTCAGTGTCAGGGGGTTAGTTAGTGAAAGGGGTTAGTCAGTGGTAGAGGTTAGTCAGTGTCAGGGGGTTAGTTAGTGAAAGGGGTTAGTCAGTGTCAGGGGGTTAGTCAGTGTCAGGGGTTAGTCAGTGTCAGGGGGTTAGTTAGTGAAAGGGGTTAGTCAGTGGTAGAGGTTAGTCAGTGGCAGAGGTTAGTCAGTATCAGGGGTTAGTCAGTGTCAGGGGTTAGTCAGTGTCAGAGGTTAGTCAGTGGCAGGGGTTAGTTAGTGAAAGGGGTTAGTCAGTGGCAGGGGTTAGTCAGTGTCAGAGGTTAGTCAGTGTCAGGGGTTAGTCAGTGTCAGGGGGTTAGTCAGTGGTAGAGGTTAGTCAGTGGCAGAGGTTAGTCAGTGACAGGGGTTAGTCAGTGTCAGGGGTTAGTCAGTGACAGGGGTTAGTCAGTGGCAGGGGTTAGTCAGTGTCAGGGATTAGTTAGTGTCAGGGGTAAGTCAGTGACAGGGGTTAGTTCGTGGCAGGGGTTAGTCAGTGTCAGGGGTTAGTCAGTAACAGAGGTTAGTCAGTGGCAGGGGTTAGTCAGTGTCAGGGGTTAGTCAGTGACAGTGGTTAGTCAGTGGCAGGGGTTAGTCAGTGGCAGAGGTTAGTCAGTGTCAGGGGTTAGTCAGTGTCAGGGGGTTAGTTAGTGAAAGGGGTTAGTCAGTGGTAGAGGTTAGCAGTGGCAGAGGTTAGTCAGTGACAGGGGTTAGTCAGTGTCAGGGGTTAGTCAGTGACGGGTTAGTCAGTGGCAGGGGTTAGTCAGTGTCAGGGATTAGTTATTGTCAGGGGTAAGTCAGTGACAGGGGTTAGTTCGTGGCAGGGGTTAGTCAGTGTCAGGGGTTAGTCAGTGACAGAGGTTAGTCAGTGGCAGGGGTTAGTCAGTGTCAGGGGTTAGTCAGTGACAGTGGTTAGTCAGTGGCAGAGGTTAGTCAGTGACAGGGGTTAGTCAGTGTCAGGGGTTAGTCAGTGTCAGGGGTTAGTCAGTGTCAGGGGTTAGTCAGTGACAGGGGTTAGTCAGTGTCAGGAGTTAGTCAGTGTCAGGGGTTAGTCAGTGTCAGAGGTTAGTCAGTGACAGGGGTTAGTCAGTGTCAGGGGTTAGTCAGTGTCAGAGGTTAGTCAGTGTCAGGGGGTTAGTTAGTGACAGGGGTTAGTCAGTGGTAGAGGTTAGTCAGTGGCAGAGGTTAGTTAGTGACAGGGGTTAGTCAGTGGTAGAGGTTAATCAGTGTCAGGGGGTTAGTCAGTGACAGGGGTTAGTCAGTGACAGAGGTTAGTCAGTGACAGGGGTTAGTCAGTGTCAGGGGTTAGTCAGTGTCAGAGGTTAGTCAGTGTCAGGGGGTTAGTTAGTGACAGGGGTAAGTCAGTGGTAGAGGTTAGTCAGTGGCAGAGGTTAGTTAGTGTCAGGGGTTAGTCAGTGGCAGGGGTTAGTCAGTGTCAGGGGTTAGTCAGTGTCAGGGGTTAGTCAGTGACAGAGGATAGTCAGTGACAGAGGTTAGTCAGTGTCAGTGGTTAGTCAGTGACAGATGTTAGTCAGTGTCAGGGGTTAGTCAGTGTCAGGGGTTAGTCAGTGTCAGAGGTTAGTCAGTGTCAGAGGTTAGTCAGTGTCAGGGGTTAGTCAGTGACAGAGGTTAGTCAGTGTCCGGGGTTAGTCAGTGACAGGGGTTAGTCAGTTTCAGGGGTTAGTCAGTGTCAGGGGTTACTTAGTCAGTGTCGGAGGTTAGTCAGTTTCAGGGGTTAGTCAGTGAAAGAGGTTAGTCAGTGTCTGAGGTTAGTCAGTGACAGGGGTTAGTCAGTGTCAGGGGTTAGTCAGTGACAGATGTTAGTCAGTGTCAGAGGTTAGTCAGTGTCAGAGGTTAGTTAGTGGCAGGGGTTAGTTAGTGCCAGGGGTTTGTCAGTGTCAGGGGTTAGTCAGTGTCAGGGGTTAGTCAGTGTCAGGGGTTAGTCAGTGTCAGAGGTGAGTCAGTGTCAGAGGTTAGTCAGTGTCAGGGGTTAGTCAGTGTCAGAGGTTAGTCAGTGTCAGAGGTTAATCAGTGTCAGGGGGTTAGTCAGTGTCAGAGGTTAGTCAGTTGCAGGGGTTAGTCAGTGTCAGGGGGTTAGTCAGTGTCAGGGGGTTAGTCAGTGTCAGAGGTTAGTCAGTGTCAGGGGTTAGTCAGTGTCAGGGGTTTGTCAGTGTCAGGGGTTTGTCAGTGTAAGGGGTTAGTCAGTGGCAGGGGTTAGTTAGTGAAAGGGGTTAGTCAGTGTCAGGGGTTAGTCAGTGTCAGGGGTTAGTCAGTGTCAGGGGGTTAGTGTGTGAAAGGGGTTAGTAAGTGGTAGAGGTTAGTCAGTGTCAGGGGGTTAGTTAGTGAAAGGGGTTAGTCAGTGTCAGGGGTTAGTCAGTGTCAGGGGTTAGTCAGTGTCAGGGGGTTAGTCAGTGTCAGGGGTTAGTCAGTGTCAGAGGTTAGTCAGTATTGGGGGTTAGTCAGTGTCAGGGGTTAGTCAGTGTCAGGGGTTAGTCAGTGTCAGAGTTGAGTCAGTGTCAGAGGTTAGTCAGTGTCAGGGGGTTAGTCAGTGTCAGGGGTTAGTCAGTGTCAGGGGTTAGTCAGTGTCAGGGGTTAGTCAGTGTCAGAGGTTAGTCAGTGTCAGAGGTTAATCAGTGTCAGGGGGTTAGTCAGTGTCAGAGGTTAGTCAGTGGCAGGGGTTAGTCAGTGTCAGGGGGTTAGTCAGTGTCAGAGGTTAGTCAGTGTCAGGGGTTTGTCAGTGTCAGGGGTTTGTCAGTGTAAGGGGTTAGTCAGTGGCAGGGGTTAGTTAGTGAAAGGGGTTAGTCGTCAGTGTCAGGGGTTTGTCAGTGTCAGGGGTTAGTCAGTGTCAGGGATTAGTCAGTGTCAGGGGTTAGTCAGTGTCAGGGGGTTAGTCAGTGTCAGAGGTTAGTCAGTGTCAGGGGTTTGTCAGTGTCAGGGGTTTGTCAGTGTAAGGGGTTAGTCAGTGGCAGGGGTTAGTTAGTGAAAGGGGTTAGTCAGTGTCAGGGGTTAGTCAGTGTCAGGGGGTTAGTGTGTGAAAGGGGTTAGTAAGTGGTAGAGGTTAGTCAGTGTCAGGGGGTTAGTTAGTGAAAGGGGTTAGTCAGTGTCAGGGGTTAGTCAGTGTCACGGGTTAGTCAGTGTCAGGGGGTTAGTCAGTGTCAGGGGTTAGTCAGTGTCAGAGGTTAGTCAGTATTGGGGGTTAGTCAGTGTCAGGGGTTAGTCAGTGTCAGGGGTTAGTCAGTGTCAGAGGTGAGTCAGAGTCAGAGGTTAGTCAGTGTCAGGGGGGTTAGTCAGTGTCAGGGGTTAGTCAGTGTCAGGGGTCAGTCAGTGTCAGGGGTTAGTCAGTGTCAGAGGTTAGTCAGTGTCAGAGGTTAATCAGTGTCAGGGGGTTAGTCAGTGTCAGAGGTTAGTCAGTGGCAGGGGTTAGTCAGTGTCAGGGGGTTAGTCAGTGTCAGGGGGTTAGTCAGTGTCAGAGGTTAGTCAGTGTCAGGGGTTTGTCAGTGTCAGGGGTTTGTCAGTGTCAGGGGTTTGTCAGTGTCAGGGGTTTGTCAGTGTAAGGGGTTAGTCAGTGGCAGGGGTTAGTTAGTGAAAGGGGTTAGTCGTCAGTGTCAGGGGTTTGTCAGTGTCAGGGGTTAGTCAGTGTCAGGGATTAGTCAGTGTCAGGGGTTAGTCAGGGGTTAGTCAGTGTCAGGGGTTAGTCAGTGTCAGGGGGTTAGTTAGTGAAAGGGGTTAGTCAGTGGTAGAGGTTAGTCAGTGTCAGGGGGTTAGTTAGTGAAAGGGGTTAGTCAGTGTCAGGGGTTAGTCAGTGTCAGGGGTTAGTCAGTGTCAGGGGGTTAGTTAGTGAAAGGGGTTAGTCAGTGGTAGAGGTTAGTCAGTGGCAGAGGTTAGTCAGTATCAGGGGTTAGTCAGTGTCAGAGGTTAGTCAGTGGCATGGGTTAGTTAGTGAAAGGGGTTAGTCAGTGGCAGGGGTTAGTTTATTCTAGCTTCATGCATTCTTTTTTATCAACACTTGAATGTGGATATTTCATAAAAAAAGCTTATTTTTATAACACAGAGGTTAGTTAGTGGCAGGGATTAGTTAGTGGCAGGGGTTAGTTAGTGGCAGGGGTTAGTTAGTGTCAGAGGTTAGTCAGTGTCAGAGGTTAGTCAGTGTCAGGGGTTAGTCAGTGTCAGGGGTTAGTCAGTGTCAGAGGTTAGTCAGTGTCAGGGGTTAGTCAGTGTCAGAGTTTAGTCAGTGTCAGAGGTTAGTCAGTGTCAGGGGTTAGTCATTGTCAGAGGTTAGTCAGTGTCAGGGGTTAGTCAGTGTCAGGGGTTAGTCAGTGGTTAGTCAGTGTCAGGGGTTAGTCAGTGTCAGGGGTTAGTCAGTGTCAGGGGGTTAGTTAGTGAAAGGGGTTAGTCAGTGGTAGAGGTTAGTCAGTGTCAGGGGGTTAGTTAGTGAAAGGGGTTAGTCAGTGTCAGGGGGTTAGTCAGTGTCAGGGGTTAGTCAGTGTCAGGGGGTTAGTTAGTGAAAGGGGTTAGTCAGTGGTAGAGGTTAGTCAGTGGCAGAGGTTAGTCAGTATCAGGGGTTAGTCAGTGTCAGGGGTTAGTCAGTGTCAGAGGTTAGTCAGTGGCAGGGGTTAGTTAGTGAAAGGGGTTAGTCAGTGGCAGGGGTTAGTCAGTGTCAGAGGTTAGTCAGTGTCAGGGGTTAGTCAGTGTCAGGGGGTTAGTCAGTGGTAGAGGTTAGTCAGTGGCAGAGGTTAGTCAGTGACAGGGGTTAGTCAGTGTCAGGGGTTAGTCAGTGACAGGGGTTAGTCAGTGGCAGGGGTTAGTCAGTGTCAGGGATTAGTTAGTGTCAGGGGTAAGTCAGTGACAGGGGTTAGTTCGTGGCAGGGGTTAGTCAGTGTCAGGGGTTAGTCAGTAACAGAGGTTAGTCAGTGGCAGGGGTTAGTCAGTGTCAGGGGTTAGTCAGTGACAGTGGTTAGTCAGTGGCAGGGGTTAGTCAGTGGCAGAGGTTAGTCAGTGTCAGGGGTTAGTCAGTGTCAGGGGGTTAGTTAGTGAAAGGGGTTAGTCAGTGGTAGAGGTTAGCAGTGGCAGAGGTTAGTCAGTGACAGGGGTTAGTCAGTGTCAGGGGTTAGTCAGTGACGGGTTAGTCAGTGGCAGGGGTTAGTCAGTGTCAGGGATTAGTTATTGTCAGGGGTAAGTCAGTGACAGGGGTTAGTTCGTGGCAGGGGTTAGTCAGTGTCAGGGGTTAGTCAGTGACAGAGGTTAGTCAGTGGCAGGGGTTAGTCAGTGTCAGGGGTTAGTCAGTGACAGTGGTTAGTCAGTGGCAGAGGTTAGTCAGTGACAGGGGTTAGTCAGTGTCAGGGGTTAGTCAGTGTCAGGGGTTAGTCAGTGACAGGGGTTAGTCAGTGTCAGGAGTTAGTCAGTGTCAGGGGTTTGTCAGTGTCAGGGGTTTGTCAGTGTCAGAGGTTAGTCAGTGTCAGGGGTTAGTCAGTGACAGAGGTTAGTCAGTGACAGCGTTTAGTCAGTGTCAGGGGTTTGTCAGTGTCAGAGGTTAGTCAGTGTCAGGGGTTAGTCAGTGTCAGAGGTTAGTCAGTGGCAGGGGTTAGTTAGTGAAAGGGGTTAGTCAGTGGCAGAGGTTAGTCAGTGTCAGGGTGTTAGTTAGTGACAGGGGTTAGTCAGTGGTAGAGGTTAGTCAGTGACAGTGGTTAGTCAGTGTCAGGGGTTAGTCAGTGACAGGGGTTAGTCAGTGGCAGGGGTTAGTCAGTGTCAGGGATTAGTTAGTGTCAGGGGTAAGTCAGTGACAGGGGTTAGTCAGTGGCAGGGGTTAGTCAGTGTCAGGGGTTAGTCAGTGACAGAGGTTAGTCAGTGGCAGGGGTTAGTCAGTGTCAGGGGTTATTCAGTGACAGTGGTTAGTCACTGGCAGGGGTTAGTCAGTGACAGGGGTTAGTCAGTGTCAGGGGTTAGTCAGTGTCAGGGGTTAGTCAGTGACAGGGGTTAGTCAGTGTCAGGGGTTAGTCAGTGTCAGGGGTTTGTCAGTGTCAGAGGTTAGTCAGTGTCAGGGGTTAGTCAGTGACAGGGGTTAGTCAGTGACAGAGGTTAGTCAGTGTCAGGGGTTTGTCAGTGTCAGAGGTTAGTCAGTGTCAGGGGTTAGTCAGTGACAGAGGTTAGTCAGTGTCAGGGGTTAGTCAGTGTCAGGGGTTAGTCAGTGACAGAGGTTAGTCAGTGTCAGGGGTTAGTCAGTGTCAGGGGTTAGTCAGTGTCAGGGGTAAGTCAATGTCAGGGGTTAGTCAGTGTCAGGGGTTAGTCAGTGTCAGGGGTTAGTCGGTGACAGAGGTTAGTCGGTGACAGGGGTTAGTCAGTGTCAGGGGTTAGTCAGTGTCAGGGGTTAGTCAGTGACAGAGGTAAGTCAGTGACATGGGTTAGCCAGTGTCAGAGGTTAGTCAGTGTCAGGGGTTAGTCAGTGTCAGGAGTTAGTCAGTGACCGAGGTTAGTCAGTGGCAGGGATTAGTTAGTGGCAGGGGTTAGTCAGTGGCATGGGTTAGTCAGTGGCAGGGGTTAGTCAGTGGCAGAGGTAAGTCAGTGTCAGGGGTTAGTCAGTGTCGGAGGTTAGTCAGTGACAGGGGTTAGTCAGTGACAGGGGTTATTCAGTGTCAGGGGTTAATCAGTGACAGGGGTTAGTCAGTGGCAGGGGTTAGTCAGTGACAGGGGTTAGTCAGTGTCAGGGGTTAGTCAGTGACAGGGGTTAGTCAGTGTCAGGTGTCAGGGGTTAGTCAGTGTCAGGGGTTAGTCAGTGTCAGGGGTTAGTCAGTGACAGAGGTTAGTCAGTGGCAGAGGTTAGTCAGTGTCAGGGGGTTAGTTAGTGAAAGGGGTTAGTCAGTGGCAGAGGTTAGTCAGTGTCAGGGGGTTAGTCAGTGTCAGGGGTTAGTCAGTGTCAGGGGGTTAGTTAGTGAAAGGGGTTAGTCAGAGTCAGAGGTTAGTTAGTGAAAGGGGTTAGTCAGTGGCAGGGGTTAGTCAGTATCAGGGGTTAGTCAGTTTTAGGGGTTAGTCAGTGTCAGAGGTTAGTTAGTGAAAGGGGTTAGTCAGTGGCAGGGGTTAGTCAGTGGCAGAGGTTAGTCAGTGGCAGAGGTTAGTCAGTGTCAGGGGTTAGTCAGTGACAGGGGTTAGTCAGTAGTAGAGGTTAGTCAGTGACGGGTTAGTCAGTGTCAGGGGTTAGTCAGTGGCAGGGGTTAGTCAGTGTCAGGGATTAGTCAGTGTCAGGGGTAAGTCAGTGTCAGGGGTTAGTCAGTGGCAGGGGTTAGTCAGTGTCAGGGGTTAGTCAGTGACAGAGCTTAGTCAGTGGCAGGGGTTAGTCAGTGTCAGGGGTTAGTCAGTGACAGTGGTTAGTCAGTGGCAGGGGTTAGTCATTGACAGGGGTTAGTCAGTGTCAGGGGTTAGTCAGTGACAGGGGTTATTCAGTGTCAGGGGTTAGTCAGTGTCAGGGGTTTGTCAGTGTCAGAGGTTAGTCAGTGTCAGGGGTTAGTCAGTGACAGAGGTTAGTCAGTGACAGGGGTTAGTAAGTGTCAGGGGTTTGTCAGTGTCAGGGGTTAGTCAGTGTCAGGGGTTTATCAGTGTCAAAGGTTAGTCAGTGTCAGGGGTTAGTCAGTGACAGAGGTTAGTCAGTGACAGAGGTTAGTCAGTGTCAGGGGTTTGTCAGTGTCAGAGGTTAGTCAGTGTCAGGGGTTAGTCAGTGACAGAGGTTAGTCAGTGTCAGGGGTTAGTCAGTGTCAGGGGTTAGTCAGTGTCAGGGGTTAGTCAGTGACAGAGGTTAGTCAGTGTCAGGGGTTAGTCAGTGTCAGGGGTTAGTTAGTGTCAGGGGTTAGTCAGTGTCAGGGGTTAGTCAGTGTCAGGGGTTAGTCAGTGACAGGGGTTAGTCAGTGTCAGGGGTTAGTCAGTGTCAGGGGTTAGTCAGTGACAGAGGTTAGTCAGTGTCAGTGGTTAGTCAGTGACAGAGGTAAGTCAGTGACAGGGGTTAGTCAGTGTCAGAGGTTAGTCAGTGGCAGGGGTTAGTCAGTGGCAGGGGTTAGTCAGTGTCAGGGGTTATTAAGTGACAGAGGTTAGTCAATGGCAGGGATTAGTTAGTGGCAGGGGTTAGTCAGTGGCAGGGGTTAGTCAGTGGCAGAGGTAAGTCAGTGTCAGGGGTTAGTCAGTGTCAGAGGTTAGTCATTGACAGAGGTTAGTCAGTGACAGGGGTTGTTCAGTGTCAGGGGTTAGTCAGTGACCGGGGTTAGTCAGTGGCAGGGGTTAGTCAGTGTCAGGGGTTAGTCAGTGTCAAGGGTTAGTCAGTGACAGGGGTTAGTCAGTGTCAGAGGTTGGTCAGTGTCAGGGGTTGGTTAGTGACAGAGGTTGGTCAGTGTCAGGGATTAGTCAGTGACAGGGGTTAGTCAGTGTCAGGGGTTAGTCAGTGACAGAGGTTAGTCAGTGACAGAGGTTAGTCAGTGACAGAGATTAGTCAGTGTCAGGGGTTAGTCAGTGTCAGGGGTTAGTCAGTGTCAGGGGTTAGTCAGTGACAGGGGTTAGTCAGTGACAGGGGTTAGTCAGTGTCAGAGGTTAGTCAGTGACAGGGGTTAGTTAGTGAAAGGGGTTAGTCAGTGGCAGAGGTTAGTCAGTGTCAGGGTGTTAGTTAGTGACAGGGGTTAGTCAGTGGTAGAGGTTAGTCAGTGACAGTGGTTAGTCAGTGTCAGGGGTTAGTCAGTGACAGGGGTTAGTCAGTGGCAGGGGTTAGTCAGTGTCAGGGATTAGTTAGTGTCAGGGGTAAGTCAGTGACAGGGGTTAGTCAGTGGCAGGGGTTAGTCAGTGTCAGGGGTTAGTCAGTGACAGAGGTTAGTCAGTGGCAGGGGTTAGTCAGTGTCAGGGGTTATTCAGTGACAGTGGTTAGTCACTGGCAGGGGTTAGTCAGTGACAGGGGTTAGTCAGTGTCAGGGGTTAGTCAGTGTCAGGGGTTAGTCAGTGACAGGGGTTAGTCAGTGTCAGGGGTTAGTCAGTGTCAGGGGTTTGTCAGTGTCAGGGGTTAGTCAGTGTCAGGGGTTAGTAAGTGACAGGGGTTAGTCAGTGACAGAGGTTAGTCAGTGTCAGGGGTTTGTCAGTGTCAGAGGTTAGTCAGTGTCAGGGGTTAGTCAGTGACAGAGGTTAGTCAGTGTCAGGGGTTAGTCAGTGTCAAGGGTTAGTCAGTGACAGAGGTTAGTCAGTGTCAGGGGTTAGTCAGTGTCAGGGGTTAGTCAGTGTCAGGGGTAAGTCAATGTCAGGGGTTAGTCAGTGTCAGGGGTTAGTCAGTGTCAGGGGTTAGTCGGTGACAGAGGTTAGTCGGTGACAGGGGTTAGTCAGTGTCAGGGGTTAGTCAGTGTCAGGGGTTAGTCAGTGACAGAGGTAAGTCAGTGACATGGGTTAGCCAGTGTCAGAGGTTAGTCAGTGGCAGGGGTTAGTCAGTGTCAGGAGTTAGTCAGTGACCGAGGTTAGTCAGTGGCAGGGATTAGTTAGTGGCAGGGGTTAGTCAGTGGCATGGGTTAGTCAGTGGCAGGGGTTAGTCAGTGGCAGAGGTAAGTCAGTGTCAGGGGTTAGTCAGTGTCGGAGGTTAGTCAGTGACAGGGGTTAGTCAGTGACAGGGGTTATTCAGTGTCAGGGGTTAATCAGTGACAGGGGTTAGTCAGTGGCAGGGGTTAGTCAGTGACAGGGGTTAGTCAGTGTCAGGGGTTAGTCAGTGTCAGGGGTTAGTCAGTGTCAGGGGTTAGTCAGTGACAGGGGTTAGTCAGTGTCAGGGGTTAGTCAGTGTCAGGGGTTAGTCAGTGTCAGGGGTTAGTCAGTGACAGAGGTTAGTCAGTGGCAGAGGTTAGTCAGTGTCAGGGGGTTAGTTAGTGAAAGGGGTTAGTCAGTGGCAGAGGTTAGTCAGTGTCAGGGGTTAGTCAGTGTCAGGGGGTTAGTTAGTGAAAGGGGTTAGTCAGTGTCAGAGGTTAGTTAGTGAAAGGGGTTAGTCAGTGGCAGGGGTTAGTCAGTATCAGGGGTTAGTCAGTTTTAGGGGTTAGTCAGTGTCAGAGGTTAGTTAGTGAAAGGGGTTAGTCAGTGGCAGGGGTTAGTCAGTGGCAGAGGTTAGTCAGTGGCAGAGGTTAGTCAGTGTCAGGGGTTAGTCAGTGACAGGGGTTAGTCAGTAGTAGAGGTTAGTCAGTGACAGGGGTTAGTCAGTGTCAGGGGTTAGTCAGTGACAGGGGTTAGTCAGTGGCAGGGGTTAGTCAGTGTCAGGGATTAGTCAGTGTCAGGGGTAAGTCAGTGTCAGGGGTTAGTCAGTGGCAGGGGTTAGTCAGTGTCAGGGGTTAGTCAGTGACAGAGCTTAGTCAGTGGCAGGGGTTAGTCAGTGGCAGGGGTTAGTCAGTGACAGTGGTTAGTCAGTGGCAGGGGTTAGTCAGTGACAGGGGTTAGTCAGTGTCAGGGGTTAGTCAGTGACAGGGGTTAGTCAGTGTCAGGGGTTAGTCAGTGTCAGGGGTTTGTCAGTGTCAGAGGTTAGTCAGTGTCAGGGGTTAGTCAGTGACAGAGGTTAGTCAGTGACAGGGGTTAGTAAGTGTCAGGGGTTTATCAGTGTCAAAGGTTAGTCAGTGTCAGGGGTTAGTCAGTGACAGAGGTTAGTCAGTGACAGAGGTTAGTCAGTGTCAGGGGTTTGTCAGTGTCAGAGGTTAGTCAGTGTCAGGGGTTAGTCAGTGACAGAGGTTAGTCAGTGTCAGGGGTTAGTCAGTGTCAGGGGTTAGTCAGTGACAGAGGTTAGTCAGTGTCAGGGGTTAGTCAGTGTCAGGGGTTAGTTAGTGTCAGGGGTTAGTCAGTGTCAGGGGTTAGTCAGTGTCAGGGGTTAGTCAGTGACAGGGGTTAGTCAGTGACAGGGGTTAGTCAGTGTCAGGGGTTAGTCAGTGTCAGGGGTTAGTCAGTGACAGAGGTTAGTCAGTGTCAGTGGTTAGTCAGTGACAGAGGTAAGTCAGTGACAGGGGTTAGTCAGTGTCAGAGGTTAGTCAGTGGCAGGGGTTAGTCAGTGGCAGGGGTTAGTCAGTGTCAGGGGTTATTAAGTGACAGAGGTTAGTCAATGGCAGGGATTAGTTAGTGGCAGGGGTTAGTCAGTGGCAGGGGTTAGTCAGTGGCAGAGGTAAGTCAGTGTCAGGGGTTAGTCAGTGTCAGAGGTTAGTCAGTGACAGAGGTTAGTCAGTGACAGGGGTTATTCAGTGTCAGGGGTTAGTCAGTGACCGGGGTTAGTCAGTGGCAGGGGTTAGTCAGTGTCAAGGGTTAGTCAGTGACAGGGGTTAGTCAGTGTCAGAGGTTGGTCAGTGTCAGGGGTTGGTTAGTGACAGAGGTTGGTCAGTGTCAGGGATTAGTCAGTGACAGGGGTTAGTCAGTGTCAGGGGTTAGTCAGTGACAGAGGTTAGTCAGTGACAGAGGTTAGTCAGTGTCAGGGGTTAGTCAGTTTCAGGGGTTAGTCAGTGTCAGGGGTCAGTCAGTGTCAGAGGTTAGTCAGTTTCAGGGGTTAGTCAGTGACAGAGGTTAGTCAGTGTCAGGGGTTAGTCAGTGACAGATGTTTGTCAGTGTCAGAGGTTAGTCAGTGACAGGGGTTAGTCAGTGTCAGGGGTTAGTCAGTGTCAGGGGTTAGTCAGTGACAGAGGTTAGTCAGTTTCAGGGGTTAGTCAGTGACAGGGGTTAGTCAGTGTCAGAGGTTAGTCAGTGACAGGGGTTAGTCAGTGTCAGAGGTTAGTCAGTGACAGAGGTTAGTCAGTGTCAGGGGTTAGTCAGTGTCAGGGGTTAGTCAGTGTCAGGGGTTAGTCAGTGACAGGGGTTAGTCAGTGACAGGGGTTAGTCAGTGTCAGAGGTTAGTCAGTGACAGGGGTTAGTCAGTGTCAGGGGTTAGTCAGTTTCAGGGGTTAGTCAGTGTCAGGGGTTAGTCAGTGTCAGAGGTTAGTCAGTTTCAGGGGTTAGTCAGTGTCAGGGGTTAGTCAGTGACAGATGTTAGTCAGTGTCAGAGGTTAGTCAGTGACAGGGGTTAGTCAGTGTCAGAGGTTAGTCAGTGTCAGGGGTTAGTCAGTGTCAGAGGTTAGTCAGTGTCAGGGGTTAGTCAGTGACAGGGGTTAGTCAGTGTCAGGGGTTAGTTAGTGAAAGGGGTTAGTCAGTTTCAGGTGTTAGTCATTGTCAGGGGGTTAGTTAGTGAAAGGGATTAGTCAGTGGTAGAGGTAAGTCAGTGTCAGGGGTTAGTCAGTGGTAGAGGTAAGTCAGTGTCAGGGGTTAGTCAGTGGTAGAGGTTAGTCAGTGGCAGGGGTTAGTCAGTGTCAGGGATTAGTCAGTGTCAGAGGTTAGTCAGTATCAGGGGTTAGTCAGAGTCAGGGGTTAGTCAGTGTCAGAGGTTAGTCAGTATCAGGGGTTAGTCAGTGTCAGGGGTTAGTCAGTGTCAGAGGTTAGTCAGTTTCAGGGGTTAGTCAGTGTCAGGGGTTAGTCAGTGACAGAGGTTAATCAGTGACAGGGGTTAGTCAGTGTCAGGGGTTAGTCAGTGTCAGGGGTTAGTCATTGACAGGGGTTAGTCAGTGTCAGAGGTTAGTCACTGTCAGAGGTTAGTCAGTGTCAGGGGTTAGTCAGTGTCAGGGGTTAGTCAGTGACAGAGGTTAGTCTGTGTCAGGGGTTAGTCAGTGTCAGGGGTTAGTCAGTGTCCAGGGTTAGTCAGTGTCAGGGGTTCGTCAGTGACAGAGGTTAGTCAGTGTCCGGGGTTAGTCAGTGTCAGGGGTTAGTCAGTGTCAGGGGTTAGTCAGTGACAGAGGTTAGTCTGTGTCAGGGGTTAGTCAGTGTCAGGGGTTAGTCAGTGTCAGATGTTAGTCAGTGTCAGGGGTTAGTCAGTGTCAGGGGTTAGTCAGGGGTTAGTCAATGTCAGAGGTTAGTCAGTGTCAGGGGTTAGTCTGTGTCAGCGGTTAGTCAGTGTCAGGGGTTAGTCAGGGGTTAGTCAGTGACAGAGGTTAGTCAGTGTCAGGGGTTAGTCAGAGGTTAGTCAGTGTCAGGGGATAGTCAGTGACAGAGGTTAGTCAGTGTCAGGGGTTAGTCAGTGACAGAGGTTAGTCAGTGTCAGGGGTTAGTCAGTGACAGAGGTTAGTCAGTGTCAGGGGTTAGTCAGTGTCAGGGGTTAGTCAGTGTCATGGGTTAGTCAGTGTCCGTGGTTAGTCAGTGTCAGGGGTTAGTAAGTGACAGAGGTTAGTCAGTGTCAGGGGTTAGTCAGTGACAGGGGTTAGTCTGTGTCCGGGGTTAGTCAGTGTCAGGGGTTAGTCAGTGACAGAGGTTAGTCAGTGTCAGGGGTTAGTCTGTGTCAGGGGTTAGTCAGTGACAGAGGTTAAACTGTGTCAGGGGTTAGTCTGTGTCAGGGGTTAGTCAGTGACAGAGGTTAGTCTGTGTCAGGGGTTAGCCAGTGTCAGATGTTAGTCAGTGACAGAGGTTAGTCAGTGTCCTGGGTTAGTCAGTGTCAGGGGTTAGTCTGTGTCAGGGGTTAGTCAGTGTCAGGGGTTAGTCTGTGTCAGGGGTTAGTCAGTGTCAGGGGTTTGTCTGTGTCAGGGGTTAGTCAGTGACAGAGGTTAGTCAGTGTCAGGGGTTAGTCAGTGTCAGGGGTTAGTCAGTGTCAGATGTTAGTCAGTGACAGAGGTTAGTCAGTGTCAGAGGTTAGTCTGTGTCAGGGGTTAGCCAGTGTCAGATGTTAGTCAGTGACAGAGGTTAGTCAGTGTCCGGGGTTAGTCAGTGTCAGGGGTTAGTCAGTGTCAGGGGTTAGTCAGTGTCAGGGGTTAGTCTGTGTCAGGGGTTAGTCAGTGTCAGGGGTTTGTCTGTGTCAGGGGTTAGTCAGTGACAGAGGTTAGTCAGTGTCAGGGGTTAGTCTGTGTCAGGGGTTAGTCAGTGTCAGAGGTTAGTCAGTGTCCGGGGTTAGTCAGTGTCAGGGGTTAGTCTGTGTCAGGGGTCAGTCAGTGACAGAGGTTAGTCAGTGTCAGGGGTTAGTCAGTGTCAGGGGTTAGTCAGTGTCAGGGGTTAGTCAGTGTCAGGGGTTAGTCAGTGACAGAGGTTAGTCTGTGTCAGGGGTTTGTCAGTGACAGAGGTTAGTCTGTGTCAGGGGTTAGTCAGTGACTGAGGTTAGTCAGTGTCAGGGGTTAGTCAGTGACAGAGGTTAGTCTGTGTCAGGGGGTTAGTCAGTGTCAGGGGTTAGTCAGTGACAGAGGTTAGTCTGTGTCAGGGGTTAGTCAGTGTCAGGGGTTAGTCAGTGTCCGGGGTTAGTCAGTGACAGAGGTTAGTCTGTGTCAGGGGTTAGTCAGTGTCAGGGGTTAGTCAGTGTCAGGGGTTAGTCAGTGACAGGGGTTAGTCAGTGTCAGGGGTTAGTCAGTGTCAGGGGTTAGTCAGTGACAGAGGTTAGTCTGTGTCAGGGGTTAGTCAGTGACAGAGGTTAGTCAGTGTCAGGGGTTAGTCAGTGACAGATGTTAGTCAGTGTCAGGGGTTAGTGGGTGTCAGGGGTTAGTCGGTGTCAGGGGTAAGTCAGTGACAGAGGTTAGTCTGTGTCAGGGGTTAGTCAGTTACAGAGGTTAGTCAGTGACAGAGGTTAGACTGTGTCAGGGGTTAGTCAGTGACAGAGGTTAGTCAGTGTCAGGGGTTAGTCAGTGACAGAGGTTAGTCAGTGACAGAGGTTAGTCAGTGACAGAGGTTAGTCTGTGTCAGGGGTTAGTCAGTGACAGGGGTTAGTCAGTGACAGAGGTTAGTCAGTGTCAGGGGTTAGTCAGTGACAGAGGTTAGTCTGTGTCAGGGGTTAGTCAGTGACAGGGGTTATTCTGTGTCAGGGGTTAGTCTGTGTCAGGGGTTAGCCAGTGTCAGATATTAGTCAGTGACAGAGGTTAGTCAGTGTCCGGGGTTAGTCAGTGTCAGGGGTTAGTCTGTGTCCGGGGTTAGTCAGTGTCAGGGGTTAGTCTGTGTCAGGGGTTAGGTCAGTGTCAGGGGTTTGTCTGTGTCAGGGGTTAGTCAGTGACAGAGGTTAGTCAGTGTCAGGGGTTAGTCTGTGTCAGGGGTTAGTCAGTGTCAGGGGTTAGTCTGTGTCAGGGGTCAGTCAGTGACAGAGTTTAGTCAGTGTCAGGGGTTAGTCAGTGTCAGGGGTTAGTCAGTGTCAGGGGTTAGTCAGTGACAGAGGTTAGTCTGTGTCAGGGGTTTGTCAGTGACAGAGGTTAGTCTGTGTCAGGGGTTAGTCAGTGACTGAGGTTAGTCAGTGTCAGGGGTTAGTCAGTGACAGAGGTTAGTCTGTGTCAGGGGGTTAGTCAATGTCAGGGGTTAGTCAGTGACAGAGGTTAGTCTGTGTCAGGGGTTAGTCAGTGTCAGAGGTTAGTCAGTGTCAGAGGTTAGTCAGTGACAGGGGTTAGTCAGTGACAGAGGTTAGTCTGTGTCAGGGGTTTGTCAGTGACAGAGGTTAGTCTGTGTCAGGGGTTAGTCAGTGACTGAGGTTAGTCAGTGTCAGGGGTTAGTCTGTGTCAGGGGTTAGTCAGTGTCAGGGGTTTGTCTGTGTCAGGGGTTAGTCATTGACAGAGGTTAGTCAGTGTCAGGGGTTATTCTGTGTCAGGGGTTAGTCAGTGTCAGAGGTTAGTCAGTGTCCGGGGTTAGTCAGTGTCAGGGGTCAGTCTGTGTCAGGGGTCAGTCAGTGACAGAGGTTAGTCAGTGTCAGGGGTTAGTCAGTGTCAGGGGTTAGTCAGTGTCAGGGGTTAGTCAGTGACAGAGGTTAGTCTGTGTCAGGGGTTTGTCAGTGACAGAGGTTAGTCTGTGTCAGGGGTTAGTCAGTGACTGAGGTTAGTCAGTGTCAGGGGGTTAGTCAGTGTCAGGGGTTAGTCAGTGACAGAGGTTAGTCTGTGTCAGGGGTTAGTCAGTGTCAGGGGTTAGTCAGTGTCAGGGGTTAGTCAGTGTCCGGGGTTAGTCAGTGACAGAGGTTAGTCTGTGTCAGGGGTTAGTCAGTGTCAGGGGTTAGTCAGTGTCAGGGGTTAGTCAGTGTCAGGGGTTAGTCAGTGTCAGGGGTTAGTCAGTGACAGAGGTTAGTCTGTGTCAGGGGTTAGTCAGTGACAGAGGTTAGTCAGTGTCAGGGGTTAGTCAGTGACAGATGTTAGTCAGTGTCAGGGGTTAGTCGGTGTCAGGGGTTAGTCAGTGTCAGGGGTAAGTCAGTGATAGAGGTTAGTCTGTGTCAGGGGTTAGTCAGTTACAGAGGTTAGTCAGTGACAGAGGTTAGACTGTGTCAGGGGTTAGTCAGTGACAGAGGTTAGTCAGTGTCAGGGGTTAGTCAGTGACAGAGGTTAGTCAGTGACAGAGGTTAGTCAGTGACAGAGGTTAGTCTGTGTCAGGGGTTAGTCAGTGACAGGGGTTAGTCAGTGATAGAGGTTAGTCAGTGTCAGGGGTTAGTCAGTGACAGAGGTTAGTCTGTGTCAGGGGTTAGTCAGTGACAGGGGTTTTTCTGTGTCAGGGGTTTGTCTGTGTCAGGGGTTAGCCAGTGTCAGATGTTAGTCAGTGACAGAGGTTAGTCAGTGTCCGGGGTTAGTCAGTGTCAGGGGTTAGTCTGTGTCAGGGGTTAGTCAGTGTCAGGGGTTAGTCTGTGTCAGGGGTTAGGTCAGTGTCAGGGGTTTGTCTGTGTCAGGGGTTAGTCAGTGTCAGGGGTTAGTCTGTGTCAGGGGTCAGTCAGTGACAGAGTTTAGTAAGTGTCAGGGGTTAGTCAGTGTCAGGGGTTAGTCAGTGTCAGGGGTTAGTCAGTGACAGAGGTTAGTCTGTGTCAGGGGTTTGTCAGTGACAGAGGTTAGTCTGTGTCAGGGGTTAGTCAGTGACTGAGGTTAGTCAGTGTCAGGGGTTAGTCAGTGACAGAGGTTAGTCTGTGTCAGGGGGTTAGTCAATGTCAGGGGTTAGTCAGTGACAGATGTTAGTCAGTGTCAGAGGTTAGTCAGTGACAGGGGTTAGTCAGTGTCAGAGGTTAGTCAGTGTCAGGGGTTAGTCAGTGACAGAGGTTAGTCTGTGTCAGGGGTTAGTCAGTGTCAGAGGTTAGTCAGTGTCAAAGGTTAGTCAGTGACAGGGGTTAGTCAGTGTCAGAGGTTAGTCAGTGGCAGAGGTTAGTCAGTGGTTAGTCAGTGTCAGGGGTTAGTCAGTGTCAGGGGTTAGTCAGTGTCAGGGGTTAGTCAGTGTCAGGGGTTAGTCAGTGACAGGGGTTAGTCAGTGTCAGGGGTTAGTCAGTGTCAGGGGTTAGTCAGTGGTAGAGGTTAGTCAGTGTCAGGGGTTAGTCAGTGTCCGAGGTTAGTCAGTGACAAGGGTTAGTCGGTGACAGGGGTTAGTCGGTGACAGGGGTTAGTCGTGACAGGGGTTAGTCGGTGACAGGGGTTAGTCAGTGTCAGGGGTTAGTGAGTGGTAGAGGTTAGTCAGTGTCAGGGGTTAGTCAGTGACAGGGGTTAGTTAGTGTCAGGGGTTAGTCAGTGGTAGAGGTTAGTCAGTGTCAGAGGTTCGTCAGTGTCAGGGGTTAGTTAGTGTCAGGGGTTAGTCAGTGTCAGGGATTAGTCAGTGTCAGGGGTTAGTCAGTGTCAGGGATTAGTCAGTATCAGGGGTTAGTCAGTGTCAGGGGTTAGTCAGTGTCAGGGGTTAGTCAGTGTCAGGGGTTAGTCAGTGTCAGGGGTTAGTCAGTGACAGGGGTTAGTCAGTGACAGGGGTTAGTCAGTGGCCGGGGTTAGTCAGTGACAGGGGTTAGTCAGTGTCAGGGGTTAGTCAGTGACAGGGGTTAGTCAGTGACAGGGGTTAGTCAGTGACAGAGGTTAGTCATTGACAGAGGTTAGTCAGTGACAGTGGTTAGTCAGTGTCAGGGGGTTAGTCAGTGTCAGGGGTTAGTCAGTGACAGGGGTTTGTCAGCGACAGAGGTTAGTCAGCGACAGTGGTTAGTCAGTGTCAGGGGGTTAGTCAGTGTCAGGGGTTAGTCAGTGACAGGGGTTTTTCAGTGACAGAGGTTAGTCAGTGGCAGGGGTTAGTCAGTGACAGAGGTTAGTCAGTTACAGGGGTTAGTCAGTGTCAGGGGTTAGTCAGTGACAGGGGTTAGTCAGTGTCAGGGGTTAGTCAGTGTCAGGGGTTAGTCAGTGTCAGGGGCTTAGTCAGTGTCAGGGGGTTAGTCAGTGTCAGGGGTTAGTCTGTGACAGAGGTTAGTCGGTGACAGGGGTTAGTCGGTGACAGGGGTTAGTCGGTGACAGGGGTTAGTCGGTGTCAGGGGTTAGTCAGTGTCAGAGGTTAGTCAGTGACAGGGGTTAGTCAGTGGCAGGGGTTAGTCAGTGACAGGGGTTAGTCAGTGTCAGGGGTTAGTCAGTGACAGTGGTTAGTCAGAGGTTAGTCAGTGGCAGGGGTTAGTCAGTGACAGGGGTTAGTCAGTGTCAGGGGTTAGTCAGTGACAGTGGTTAGTCAGAGGTTAGTCAGTGTAAGGGGTTAGTCAGTGACAGAGGTTAGTCAGTGGTTAGTCAGTGTAAGGGGTTAGTCAGTGACAGAGGTTAGTCAGAGGTTAGTCAGTGTAAGGGGTTAGTCAGTGACAGAGGTTAGTCAGAGGTTAGTCAGTGTAAGGGGTTAGTCAGTGACAGAGGTTAGTCAGTCGAAGGGGTTAGTCAGTGTCAGGGGTTAGTCAGTGTCAGAGGTTAGTCAGTGTCATGGGTTAGTCAGTGTCAGGGGTTAGTCAGGGGTTAGTCAGTGTCAGAGGTTAGTCAGTGTCAGGGGTTAGTCAGGGGTTAGTCAGTGACAGAGTTTAGTCAGTGTCAGGGGTTAGTCAGAGGTTAGTCAGTTTCAGGGGAAGGCAGTGACAGAGGTTAGTCAGTGTCAGGGGTTAGTCAGTGACAGAGATTAGTCAGTGTCAGGGGTTAGTAAGTGTCAGGGGTTAGTCAGTGTCAGGGGTTAGTCAGGGGTTAGTCAGTGTCAGGGGTTAGTCAGTGTCAGGGGTTAGTCAGTGACAGAGGTTAGTCTGTGTCAGGGGTTAGTCAGTGTCAGGGGTTAGTCAGTGTCCAGGGTTAGTCAGTGTCAGGTGTTCGTCAGTGACAGAGGTTAGTCAGTGTCCGGGGTTAGTCAGTGTCAGGGGTTAGTCAGTGTCAGGGGTTAGTCAGTGACAGAGGTTAGTCTGTGTCAGGGGTTAGTCAGTGTCAGGGGTTAGTCAGTGTCAGATGTTAGTCAGTGTCAGGGGTTAGTCAGTGTCAGGGGTTAGTCAGGGGTTAGTCAATGTCAGAGGTTAGTCAGTGTCAGGGGTTAGTCAGTGTCAGCGGTTAGTCAGTGTCAGGGGTTAGTCAGGGGTTAGTCAGTGACAGAGGTTAGTCAGTGTCAGGGGTTAGTCAGAGGTTAGTCAGTGTCAGGGGATAGTCAGTGACAGAGGTTAGTCAGTGTCAGGGGTTAGTCAGTGACAGAGGTTAGTCAGTGTCAGGGGTTAGTCAGTGACAGAGGTTAGTCAGTGTCAGGGGTTAGTCAGTGTCAGGGGTTAGTCAGTGTCATGGGTTAGTCAGTGTCCGTGGTTAGTCAGTGTCCGTGGTTAGTCAGTGTCAGGGGTTAGTCAGTGACAGGGGTTAGTCAGTGTCAGGGGTTAGTCAGTGACAGGGGTTAGTCTGTGTCCGGGGTTAGTCAGTGTCAGGGGTTAGTCAGTGACAGAGGTTAGTCAGTGTCAGGGGTTAGTCTGTGTCAGGGGTTAGTCAGTGACAGAGGTTAGTCTGTGTCAGGGGTTAGTCTGTGTCAGGGGTTAGTCAGTGACAGAGGTTAGTCTGTGTCAGGGGTTAGCCAGTGTCAGATGTTAGTCAGTGACAGAGGTTAGTCAGTGTCCGGGGTTAGTCTGTGTCAGGGGTTAGTCTGTGTCAGGGGTTAGTCAGTGTCAGGGGTTAGTCTGTGTCAGGGGTTAGTCAGTGTCAGGGGTTTGTCTGTGTCAGGGGTTAGTCAGTGACAGAGGTTAGTCAGTGTCAGGGGTTAGTCAGTGTCAGGGGTTAGTCAGTGTCAGATGTTAGTCAGTGACAGAGGTTAGTCAGTGTCAGAGGTTAGTCTGTGTCAGGGGTTAGCCAGTGTCAGATGTTAGTCAGTGACAGAGGTTAGTCAGTGTCCGGGGTTAGTCAGTGTCCGGGGTTAGTCAGTGTCCGGGGTTAGTCTGTGTCAGGGGTTAGTCAGTGTCAGGGGTTAGTCTGTGTCAGGGGTTAGTCAGTGTCAGGGGTTTGTCTGTGTCAGGGGTTAGTCAGTGACAGAGGTTAGTCAGTGTCAGGGGTTAGTCTGTGTCAGGGGTTAGTCAGTGTCAGAGGTTAGTCAGTGTCCGGGTTAGTCAGTGTCAGGGGTTAGTCTGTGTCAGGGGTCAGTCAGTGACAGAGGTTAGTCAGTGTCAGGGGTTAGTCAGTGTCAGGGCTTAGTCAGTGTCAGGGGTTAGTCAGTGTCAGGGGTTAGTCAGTGACAGAGGTTAGTCTGTGTCAGGGGTTTGTCAGTGACAGAGGTTAGTCTGTGTCAGGGGTTAGTCAGTGACTGAGGTTAGTCAGTGTCAGGGGTTAGTCAGTGACAGAGGTTAGTCTGTGTCAGGGGGTTAGTCAGTGTCAGGGGTTAGTCAGTGACAGAGGTTAGTCTGTGTCAGGGGTTAGTCAGTGTCAGGGGTTAGTCAGTGTCAGGGGTTAGTCAGTGTCCGGGGTTAGTCAGTGACAGAGGTTAGTCTGTGTCAGGGGTTAGTCAGTGTCAGGGGTTAGTCAGTGACAGAGGTTAGTCAGTGTCAGGGGTTAGTCAGTGTCAGGGGTTAGTCAGTGACAGAGGTTAGTCTGTGTCAGGGGTTAGTCAGTGACAGAGGTTAGTCAGTGTCAGGGGTTAGTCAGTGACAGATGTTAGTCAGTGTCAGGGGTTAGTCAGTGTCAGGGGTTAGTCAGTGACAGAGGTTAGTCAGTGTCAGGGGTTAGTCAGTGTCAGGGGTTAGTCAGTGACAGAGGTTAGTCTGTGTCAGGGGTTAGTCAGTGACAGAGGTTAGTCAGTGTCAGGGGTTAGTCAGTGACAGATGTTAGTCAGTGTCAGGGGTTAGTCGGTGTCAGGGGTTAGTCAGTGTCAGGGGTAAGTCAGTGACAGAGGTTAGTCTGTGTCAGGGGTTAGTCAGTTACAGAGGTTAGTCAGTGACAGAGTTTAGACTGTGTCAGGGGTTAGTCAGTGACAGAGGTTAGTCAGTGTCAGGGGTTAGTCAGTGACAGAGGTTAGTCAGTGACAGAGGTTAGTCAGTGACAGAGGTTAGTCTGTGTCAGGGGTTAGTCAGTGACAGGGGTTAGTCAGTGACAGGGGTTAGTCAGTGTCAGGGGTTAGTCAGTGACAGTGGTTAGTCAGAGGTTAGTCAGTGTAAGGGGTTAGTCAGTGACAGGGGTTAGTCAGTGACAGAGGTTAGTCAGTGGTTAGTCAGTGTAAGGGGTTAGTCAGTGACAGAGGTTAGTCAGAGGTTAGTCAGTGTAAGGGGTTAGTCAGTGACAGAGGTTAGTCAGAGGTTAGTCAGTGTAAGGGGTTAGTCAGTGACAGAGGTTAGTCAGTCGAAGGGGTTAGTCAGTGTCAGGGGTTAGTCAGTGTCAGAAGTTAGTCAGTGTCATGGGTTAGTCAGTGTCAGGGGTTAGTCAGGGGTTAGTCAGTGTCAGAGGTTAGTCAGTGTCAGGGGTTAGTCAGGGGTTAGTCAGTGACAGAGTTTAGTCAGTGTCAGGGGTTAGTCAGAGGTTAGTCAGTTTCAGGGGAAGGCAGTGACAGAGGTTAGTCAGTGTCAGGGGTTAGTCAGTGACAGAGATTAGTCAGTGTCAGGGGTTAGTAAGTGTCAGGGGTTAGTCAGTGTCAGGGGTTAGTCAGGGGTTAGTCAGTGTCAGGGGTTAGTCAGTGTCAGGGGTTAGTCAGTGACAGAGGTTAGTCTGTGTCAGGGGTTAGTCAGTGTCAGGGGTTAGTCAGTGTCCAGGGTTAGTCAGTGTCAGGGGTTCGTCAGTGACAGAGGTTAGTCAGTGTCCGGGGTTAGTCAGTGTCAGGGGTTAGTCAGTGTCAGGGGTTAGTCAGTGACAGAGGTTAGTCTGTGTCAGGGGTTAGTCAGTGTCAGGGGTTAGTCAGTGTCAGATGTTAGTCAGTGTCAGGGGTTAGTCAGTGTCAGGGGTTAGTCAGGGGTTAGTCAATGTCAGAGGTTAGTCAGTGTCAGGGGTTAGTCAGTGTCAGCGGTTAGTCAGTGTCAGGGGTTAGTCAGGGGTTAGTCAGTGACAGAGGTTAGTCAGTGTCAGGGGTTAGTCAGAGGTTAGTCAGTGTCAGGGGATAGTCAGTGACAGAGGTTAGTCAGTGTCAGGGGTTAGTCAGTGACAGAGGTTAGTCAGTGTCAGGGGTTAGTCAGTGACAGAGGTTAGTCAGTGTCAGGGGTTAGTCAGTGTCAGGGGTTAGTCAGTGTCATGGGTTAGTCAGTGTCCGTGGTTAGTCAGTGTCCGTGGTTAGTCAGTGTCAGGGGTTAGTCAGTGACAGGGGTTAGTCAGTGTCAGGGGTTAGTCAGTGACAGGGGTTAGTCTGTGTCCGGGGTTAGTCAGTGTCAGGGGTTAGTCAGTGACAGAGGTTAGTCAGTGTCAGGGGTTAGTCTGTGTCAGGGGTTAGTCAGTGACAGAGGTTAGTCTGTGTCAGGGGTTAGTCTGTGTCAGGGGTTAGTCAGTGACAGAGGTTAGTCTGTGTCAGGGGTTAGCCAGTGTCAGATGTTAGTCAGTGACAGAGGTTAGTCAGTGTCCGGGGTTAGTCTGTGTCAGGGGTTAGTCTGTGTCAGGGGTTAGTCAGTGTCAGGGGTTAGTCTGTGTCAGGGGTTAGTCAGTGTCAGGGGTTTGTCTGTGTCAGGGGTTAGTCAGTGACAGAGGTTAGTCAGTGTCAGGGGTTAGTCAGTGTCAGGGGTTAGTCAGTTACAGAGGTTAGTCAGTGACAGAGTTTAGACTGTGTCAGGGGTTAGTCAGTGACAGAGGTTAGTCAGTGTCAGGGGTTAGTCAGTGACAGAGGTTAGTCAGTGACAGAGGTTAGTCAGTGACAGAGGTTAGTCTGTGTCAGGGGTTAGTCAGTGACAGGGGTTAGTCAGTGACAGAGGTTAGTCAGTGTCAGGGTTTAGTCAGTGACAGAGGTTAGTCTGTGTCAGGGGTTAGTCAGTGACAGGGGTTATTCTGTGTCAGGGGTTAGTCTGTGTCAGGGGTTAGCCAGTGTCAGATGTTAGTCAGTGACAGAGGTTAGTCAGTGTCCGGGGTTAGTCAGTGTCAGGGGTTAGTCTGTGTCAGGGGTTAGTCAGTGTCAGGGGTTAGTCTGTGTCAGGGGTTAGGTCAGTTTCAGGGGTTTGTCTGTGTCAGGGGTTAGTCAGTGACAGAGGTTAGTCAGTGTCAGGGGTTAGTCTGTGTCAGGGGTTAGTCAGTGTCAGGGGTTAGTCTGTGTCAGGGGTCAGTCAGTGACAGAGGTTAGTCAGTGTCAGGGGTTAGTCAGTGTCAGGGGTTAGTCAGTGTCAGGGGTTAGTCAGTGTCAGGGGTTAGTCAGTGACAGAGGTTAGTCTGTGTCAGGGGTTTGTCAGTGACAGAGGTTAGTCTGTGTCAGGGGTTAGTCAGTGACTGAGGTTAGTCAGTGTCAGGGGTTAGTCAGTGACAGGGGTTAGTCTGTGTCAGGGGGTTAGTCAATGTCAGGGGTTAGTCAGTGACAGAGGTTAGTCTGTGTCAGGGGTTAGTCAGTGTCAGGGGTTAGTCAGTGTCAGGGGTTAGTCAGTGTCCGGGGTTAGTCAGTGACAGAGGTTAGTCAGTGTCAGGGGTTAGTCAGTGTCAGGGGTTAGTCAGTGTCAGGGGTTAGTCAGTGACAGAGGTTAGTCAGTGTCAGGGGTTAGTCAGTGTCAGGGGTTAGTCAGTGACAGAGGTTAGTCTGTGTCAGGGGTTAGTCAGTGACAGAGGTTAGTCAGTGTCAGGGGTTAGTCAGTGACAGATGTTAGTCAGTGTCAGGGGTTAGTCAGTGTCAGGGGTAAGTCAGTGACAGAGGTTAGTCTGTGTCAGGGGTTAGTCAGTTACAGAGGTTAGTCAGTGACAGAGGTTAGACTGTGTCAGGGGTTAGTCAGTGACAGAGGTTAGTCAGTGTCAGGGGTTAGTCAGTGACAGAGGTTAGTCAGTGACAGAGGTTAGTCAGTGACAGAGGTTAGTCTGTGTCAGGGGTTAGTCAGTGACAGGGGTTAGTCAGTGACAGAGGTTAGTCAGAGTCAGGGGTTAGTCAGTGACAGAGGTTAGTCTGTGTCAGGGGTTAGTCAGTGACAGGGGTTAGTCTGTGTCAGGGGTTAGTCAGTGACTGAGGTTAGTCAGTGTCAGGGGTTAGTCAGTGACAGAGGTTAGTCTGTGTCAGGGGGTTAGTCAGTGTCAGGGGTTAGTCAGTGACAGAGGTTAGTCTGTGTCAGGGGTTAGTCAATGTCAGGGGTTAGTCAGTGTCAGGGGTTAGTCAGTGTCAGGGGTTAGTCAGTGACAGAGGTTAGTCTGTGTCAGGGGGTTAGTCAGTGTCAGGGGTTAGTCAGTGACAGAGGTTAGTCTGTGTCAGGGGTTAGTCAATGTCAGGGGTTAGTCAGTGTCAGGGGTTAGTCAGTGTCAGGGGTTAGTCAGTGTCAGGGGTTAGTCAGTGTCAGAGGTTAGTCAGTGACTGAGGTTAGTCAGTGTCAGGGGTTAGTCAGTGACAGAGGTTAGTCAGTGTCAGGGGTTAGTCTCTGTCAGAGGTTAGTCAGTGACAGGGGTTAGTCAGTGTCAGAGGTTAGTCAGTGTCAGGGGTAAGTCAGTGACAGAGGTTAGTCTGTGTCAGGGGTTAGTCAGTGAAAGGGGTTAGTCTGTGTCAGAGGTTAGTCAGTGACAGGGGTTAGTCAGTGTCAGAGGTTAGTCAGTGTCAGGGGTAAGTCAGTGACAGGGGTTAGTCAGTGTCAGAGGTTAGTCTGTGTCAGGGGTTAGTCAGTTACAGAGGTTAGTCAGTGACAGAGGTTAGACTGTGTCAGGGGTTAGTCAGTGACAGAGGTTAGTCTGTGTCAGGGGTTAGTCAGTGACAGAGGTTAGTCAGTGTCAGGGGTTAGTCAGTTACAGAGGTTAGTCAGTGACAGAGGTTAGACTGTGTCAGGGGTTAGTCAGTGACAGAGGTTAGTCTGTGTCAGGGGTTAGTCAGTGTCAGGGGTTTGTCTGTGTCAGGGGTTAGTCAGTGACAGAGGTTAGACTGTGTCAGGGGTTAGTCAGTGACAGAGGTTAGTCTGTGTCAGGGGTTAGGTCAGTGTCAGGGGTTTGTCTGTGTCAGGGGTTAGTCAGTGACAGAGGTTAGTCTGCGTCAGGGGTTAGTCAGTTACAGAGGTTAGTCAGTGACAGAGGTTAGACTGTGTCAGGGGTTAGTCAGTGACAGAGGTTAGTCTGTGTCAGGGGTTAGTCAGTGACAGAGGTTAGTCAGTGTCAGGGATTAGTCAGTGACAGATGTTAGTCAGTGTCAGGGGTTAGTCAGTGTCAGGGGTTAGTCAGTGTCAGGGGTAAGTCAGTGACAGAGGTTAGTCTGTGTCAGGGGTTAGTCAGTTACAGAGGTTAGTCAGTGACAGAGGTTAGACTGTGTCAGGGGTTAGTCAGTGACAGAGGTTAGTCAGTGTCAGGGGTTAGTCAGTGACAGAGGTTAGTCAGTGACAGAGGTTAGTCAGTGACAGAGGTTAGTCTGTGTCAGGGGTTAGTCAGTGACAGGGGTTAGTCAGTGACAGAGGTTAGTCAGTGTCAGGGGTTAGTCAGTGACAGAGGTTAGTCTGTGTCAGGGGTTAGTCAGTGACAGGGGTTATTCTGTGTCAGGGGTTAGTCTGTGTCAGGGGTTAGCCAGTGTCAGATGTTAGTCAGTGACAGAGGTTAGTCAGTGTCCGGGGTTAGTCAGTGTCAGCGGTTAGTCAGTGTCAGGGGTTAGTCTGTGTCAGGGGTTAGTCAGTGTCAGGGGTTAGTCTGTGTCAGGGGTTAGTCAGTGTC
This sequence comes from Gobio occitaniae, assembly GCA_033150135.1. NCBI lineage: Eukaryota > Metazoa > Chordata > Actinopteri > Cypriniformes > Gobionidae > Gobio > Gobio occitaniae. The sequence continues at coordinate 31,564 of JARQWZ010002236.1, read as the reverse complement.
AGGGGTTAGTCTGTGTCAGGGGTTAGGTCAGTGTCAGGGGTTTGTCTGTGTCAGGGGTTAGTCAGTGACAGAGGTTAGTCAGTGTCAGGGGTTAGTCTGTGTCAGGGGTTAGTCAGTGTCAGGGGTTAGTCTGTGTCAGGGGTCAGTCAGTGACAGAGGTTAGTCAGTGTCAGGGGTTAGTCAGTGTCAGGGGCTAGTCAGTGTCAGGGGTTAGTCAGTGTCAGGGGTTAGTCAGTGACAGAGGTTAGTCTGTGTCAGGGGTTTGTCAGTGACAGAGGTTAGTCTGTGTCAGGGGTTAGTCAGTGACTGAGGTTAGTCAGTGTCAGGGGTTAGTCAGTGACAGGGGTTAGTCTGTTTCAGGGGGTTAGTCAATGTCAGGGGTTAGTCAGTGACAGAGGTTAGTCAGTGTCAGGGGTTAGTCAGTGACAGATGTTAGTCAGTGTCAGGTGTTAGTCAGTGTCAGGGGTAAGTCAGTGACAGAGGTTAGTCTGTGTCAGGGGTTAGTCAGTTACAGAGGTTAGTCAGTGACAGAGGTTAGACTGTGTCAGGGGTTAGTCAGTGACAGAGGTTAGTCAGTGTCAGGGGTTAGTCAGTGACAGAGGTTAGTCAGTGACAGAGGTTAGTCAGTGACAGAGGTTAGTCTGTGTCAGGGGTTAGTCAGTGACAGGGGTTAGTCAGTGACAGAGGTTAGTCAGTGTCAGGGGTTAGTCAGTGACAGAGGTTAGTCTGTGTCAGGGGTTAGTCAGTGACAGGGGTTAGTCTGTGTCAGGGGTTAGTCAGTGACTGAGGTTAGTCAGTGTCAGGGGTTAGTCAGTGACAGAGGTTAGTCTGTGTCAGGGGGTTAGTCAGTGTCAGGGGTTAGTCAGTGACAGAGTTTAGTCTGTGTCAGGGGTTAGTCAGTGTCAGGGGTTAGTCAGTGTCAGGGGTTAGTCAGTGTCAGGGGTTAGTCAGTGTCAGGGGTTAGTCAGTGTCAGAGGTTAGTCAGTGACTGAGGTTAGTCAGTGACAGAGGTTAGTCAGTGTCAGGGGTTAGTCTGTGTCAGAGGTTAGTCAGTGACAGGGGTTAGTCAGTGTCAGAGGTTAGTCAGTGTCAGGGGTAAGTCAGTGACAGAGGTTAGTCTGTGTCAGGGGTTAGTCAGTGAAAGGGGTTAGTCTGTGTCAGAGGTTAGTCAGTGACAGGGGTTAGTCAGTGTCAGAGGTTAGTCAGTGTCAGGGGTAAGTCAGTGACAGGGGTTAGTCAGTGTCAGGGGTAAGTCAGTGACAGAGGTTAGTCTGTGTCAGGGGTTAGTCAGTTACAGAGGTTAGTCAGTGACAGAGGTTAGACTGTGTCAGGGGTTAGTCAGTGACAGGGGTTAGTCAGTGTCAGGGGTTAGTCAGTGACAGAGGTTAGTCAGTGACAGAGGTTAGTCAGTGACAGAGGTTAGTCTGTGTCAGGGGTTAGTCAGTGACAGGGGTTAGTCAGTGACAGAGGTTAGTCAGTGTCAGGGGTTAGTCAGTGACAGGGGTTAGTCTGTGTCAGGGGTTAGTCAGTGACAGGGGTTAGTCTGTGTCAGGGGTTAGTCAGTGACTGAGGTTAGTCAGTGTCAGGGGTTAGTCAGTGTCAGGGGGTTAGTCAGTGTCAGGGGTTAGTCAGTGACAGAGGTTAGTCTGTGTCAGGGGTTAGTCAGTGTCAGGGGTTAGTCAGTGTCAGGGGTTAGTCAGTGTCAGGGGTTAGTCAGTGTCAGAGGTTAGTCAGTGTCAGGGGTTAGTCTGTGTCAGGGGTTAGTCAGTGACAGAGGTTAGTCAGTGTCAGAGGTTAGTCAGTGTCAGGGGTTAGTCAGTGTCAGAGGTTAGTCAGTGTCAGAGGTTAGTCAGTGTCAGGGGTTAGTCAGTGTCTGGGGTTAGTCAGTGACGGGGGTTAGTCAGTGACGGGGGTTAGTCAGTGTCAGAGGTTAGTCAGTGTCAGAGGTTAGTCAGTGTCAGGGGTTAGTCAGTGACGGGGGTAAGTCAGTGACGGGGGTCAGTCAGTGACGGGGTCAGTCTGTGTCGGGGGCTAGTCAGTGTCAGAGGTTAGTCAGTGTCAGAGGTTAGTCAGTGTCAGGGGTTAGTCAGTGACGGGGGTTAGTCAGTGTCAGAGGTTAGTCAGTGTCAGAGGTTAGTCAGTGTCAGGGGTTAGTCAGTGTCAGGGGTTAGTCAGTGACGGGGGTTAGTCAGTGTCAGGGGTTAGTCAGTGACAGAGGTTAGTCAGTGTCAGGGGTTAGTCTGTGTCAGAGGTTAGTCAGTGACAGGGGTTAGTCAGTGTCAGAGGTTAGTCAGTGTCAGGGGTAAGTCAGTGACAGAGGTTAGTCTGTGTCAGGGGTTAGTCATTGACAGGGGTTAGTCAGTGTCAGAGGTTAGTCAGTGTCAGGGGTAAGTCAGTGACAGGGGTTAGTCAGTGTCAGGGGTAAGTCAGTGACAGAGGTTAGTCTGTGTCAGGGGTTAGTCAGTTACAGAGGTTAGTCAGTGACAGAGGTTAGACTGTGTCAGGGGTTAGTCAGTGACAGAGGTTAGTCAGTGTCAGGGGTTAGTCAGTGACAGAGGTTAGTCAGTGACAGAGGTTAGTCAGTGACAGAGGTTAGTCTGTGTCAGGGGTTAGTCAGTGACAGGGGTTAGTCAGTGACAGAGGTTAGTCAGTGTCAGGGGTTAGTCAGTGACAGAGGTTAGTCTGTGTCAGGGGTTAGTCAGTGACAGGGGTTAGTCTGTGTCAGGGGTTAGTCAGTGACTGAGGTTAGTCAGTGTCAGGGGTTAGTCAGTGACAGAGGTTAGTCTGTGTCAGGGGGTTAGTCAGTGTCAGGGGTTAGTCAGTGACAGAGGTTAGTCTGTGTCAGGGGTTAGTCAATGTCAGGGGTTAGTCAGTGTCAGGGGTTAGTCAGTGTCAGGGGTTAGTCAGTGTCAGAGGTTAGTCAGTGTCAGGGGTTAGTCTGTGTCAGGGGTTAGTCAGTGACAGAGGTTAGTCAGTGTCAGAGGTTAGTCAGTGTCAGGGGTTAGTCAGTGTCAGGGGTTAGTCAGTGTCAGAGGTTAGTCAGTGTCAGAGGTTAGTCAGTGTCAGGGGTTAGTCAGTGTCAGGGGTTAGTCAGTGACGGGGGTTAGTCAGTGACGGGGGTTAGTCTGTGTCGGGGGTTAGTCAGTGTCAGAGGTTAGTCAGTGTCAGAGGTTAGTCAGTGTCAGGGGTTAGTCAGTGACGGGGGTTAGTCAGTGACGGGGGTTAGTCAGTGACGGGGGTTAGTCTGTGTCAGGGGTTAGTCAGTGTCAGAGGTTAGTCAGTGTCAGAGGTTAGTCAGTGTCAGGGTTAGTCAGTGACAGAGGTTAGTCAGTGTCCGGGGTTAGTCTGTGTCAGGGGTTAGTCAGTGTCAGGGGTTAGTCAGTGTCAGGGGTTAGTCAGTGTCAGGGGTTAGTCTGTGTCAGGGGTTAGTCAGTGTCAGAGATTAGTCAGTGTCAGGGGTTAGTCAGTGTCAGGGGTTAGTCAGTGTCAGAGGTTAGGGGTTAGTCAGTGTCAGAAGTTAGTCAGTGTCAGGGGTTAGTCAGTGACAGAGGTTAGTCTGTGTCAGGGGTTAGTCAGTGACAGGGGTTAGTCTGTGTCAGGGGTTAGTCAGTGACTGAGGTTAGTCAGTGTCAGGGGTTAGTCAGTGACAGGGGTTAGTCTGTGTCAGGGGGTTAGTCAGTGTCAGGGGTTAGTCAGTGACAGAGGTTAGTCTGTGTCAGGGGTTAGTCAATGTCAGGGGTTAGTCAGTGTCAGGGTTAGTCAGTGTCAGGGGTTAGTCAGTGTCAGGGTAAGTCAGTGTCAGAGTTTAGTCAGTGTCAGGGGTTAGTCTGTGTCTGGGGTTAGTCAGTGACAGAGGTTAGTCAGTGTCAGAGGTTAGTCAGTGTCAGGGGTTAGTCAGTGTCAGGGGTTAGTCAGTGTCAGGGGTTAGTCAGTGTCAGAGGTTAGTCAGTGTCAGGGGTTAGTCAGTGACGGGGGTTAGTCAGTGACGGGGGTTAGTCTGTGACGGGGGTTAGTCTGTGTCAGGGGTTAGTCAGTGTCAGAGGTTAGTCAGTGTCAGAGGTTAGTCAGTGTCAGGGGTTAGTCAGTGACGGGGGTTAGTCAGTGTCAGAGGTTAGTCAGTGTCAGAGGTTAGTCAGTGTCAGGGGTTAGTCAGTGTCAGGGGTTAGTCAGTGACGGGGGTTAGTCTGTGTCGGGGGTTAGTCAGTGACAGGGGTTAGTCTGTGTCAGGGGTTAGTCAGTGACTGAGGTTAGTCAGTGTCAGGGGTTAGTCAGTGACAGGGGTTAGTCTGTGTCAGGGGGTTAGTCAGTGTCAGGGGTTAGTCAGTGACAGAGGTTAGTCTGTGTCAGGGGTTAGTCAATGTCAGGGGTTAGTCAGTGTCAGGGGTTAGTCAGTGTCAGGGGTTAGTCAGTGTCAGGGGTAAGTCAGTGTCAGAGTTTAGTCAGTGTCAGGGGTTAGTCTGTGTCAGGGGTTAGTCAGTGACAGAGGTTAGTCAGTGTCAGAGGTTAGTCAGTGTCAGGGGTTAGTCAGTGTCAGGGGTTAGTCAGTGTCAGGGGTTAGTCAGTGTCAGAGGTTAGTCAGTGTCAGGGGTTAGTCAGTGACGGGGGTTAGTCAGTGACAGGGGTTAGTCTGTGACAGGGGTTAGTCTGTGTCAGGGGTTAGTCAGTGTCAGAGGTTAGTCAGTGTCAGAGGTTAGTCAGTGTCAGAGGTTAGTCAGTGTCAGGGGTTAGTCAGTGACGGGGGTTAGTCAGTGTCAGAGGTTAGTCAGTGTCAGAGGTTAGTCAGTGTCAGGGGTTAGTCAGTGTCAGGGGTTAGTCAGTGACGGGGGTTAGTCTGTGTCGGGGGTTAGTCAGTGACAGGGGTTAGTCTGTGTCAGGGGTTAGTCAGTGACTGAGGTTAGTCAGTGTCAGGGGTTAGTCAGTGACAGGGGTTAGTCTGTGTCAGGGGGTTAGTCAGTGTCAGGGGTTAGTCAGTGACAGAGGTTAGTCTGTGTCAGGGGTTAGTCAATGTCAGGGGTTAGTCAGTGTCAGGGGTTAGTCAGTGTCAGGGTTAGTCAGTGTCAGGGGTAAGTCAGTGTCAGAGTTTAGTCAGTGTCAGGGTTAGTCTGTGTCAGGGGTTAGTCAGTGACAGAGGTTAGTCAGTGTCAGAGGTTAGTCAGTGTCAGGGGTTAGTCAGTGTCAGGGGTTAGTCAGTGTCAGGGGTTAGTCAGTGTCAGAGGTTAGTCAGTGTCAGGGGTTAGTCAGTGACGGGGTTAGTCAGTGACAGGGGTTAGTCTGTGACAGGGGTTAGTCTGTGTCAGGGGTTAGTCAGTGTCAGAGGTTAGTCAGTGTCAGAGGTTAGTCAGTGTCAGGGGTTAGTCAGTGACGGGGGTTAGTCAGTGTCAGAGGTTAGTCAGTGTCAGAGGTTAGTCAGTGTCAGGGGTTAGTCAGTGTCAGGGGTTAGTCAGTGACGGGGTTAGTCAGTGTCGGGGGTTAGTCAGTGACAGAGGTTAGTCAGTGTCAGGGTTAGTCTGTGTCAGAGGTTAGTCAGTGACAGGGGTTAGTCAGTGTCAGAGGTTTAGTCAGTGTCAGGGGTAAGTCAGTGACAGGGGTTAGTCAGTGTCAGGGGTAAGTCAGTGACAGAGGTTAGTCTGTGTCAGGGTTAGTCAGTTACAGAGGTTAGTCAGTGACAGAGGTTAGACTGTGTCAGGGGTTAGTCAGTGACAGAGGTTAGTCAGTGTCAGGGGTTAGTCAGTGACAGAGGTTAGTCAGTGACAGAGGTTAGTCAGTGACAGAGGTTAGTTTGTGTCAGGGGTTAGTCAGTGACAGGGGTTAGTCAGTGACAGGGGTTAGTCAGTGTCAGGGGTTAGTCAGTGACAGAGGTTAGTCTGTGTCAGGGGTTAGTCAGTGACAGGGGTTAGTCTGTGTCAGGGGTTAGTCAGTGACTGAGGTTAGTCAGTGTCAGGGGTTAGTCAGTGACAGAGGTTAGTCTGTGTCAGGGGGTTAGTCAGTGTCAGGGGTTAGTCAGTGACAGGGGTTAGTCTGTGTCAGGGGTTAGTCAATGTCAGGGGTTAGTCAGTGTCAGGGGTTAGTCAGTGTCAGGGGTTAGTCAGTGTCAGGGGTTAGTCAGTGTCAGGGGTTAGTCAGTGTCAGGGGTTAGTCAGTGTCAGAGGTTATTCAGTGTCAGGGGTTAGTCTGTGTCAGGGGTTAGTCAGTGACAGAGGTTAGTCAGTGTCAGAGGTTAGTCAGTGTCAGGGGTTAGTCAGTGTCAGGGGTTAGTCAGTGTCAGAGGTTAGTCAGTGTCAGAGGTTAGTCAGTGTCAGGTATTAGTCAGTGTCAGGGGTTAGTCAGTGACGGGGGTTAGTCAGTGACGGGGGTTAGTCTGTGTCGGGGGTTAGTCAGTGTCAGAGGTTAGTCAGTGTCAGAGGTTAGTCAGTGTCAGGGGTTAGTCAGTGACGGGGGTTAGTCAGTGACGGGGGTTAGTCAGTGACGGGGGTTAGTCAGTGTCGGGGGTTAGTCAGTGTCAGAGGTTAGTCAGTGTCAGGGGTTAGTCAGTGTCAGAGGTTAGTCAGTGTCAGAGGTTAGTCAGTGTCAGAGGTTAGTCAGTGTCAGGGGTTAGTCAGTGTCAGGGGTTAGTCAGTGACGGGGGTTAGTCAGTGTCAGAGGTTAGTCAGTGTCAGGGGTTAGTCAGTGACGGGGGTTAGTCAGTGACGGGGGTTAGTCAGTGACGGGGGTTAGTCTGTGTCAGGGGTTAGTCTGTGTCAGAGGTTAGTCTGTGTCAGGGGTTAGTCAGTGTCAGAGGTTAGTCAGTGTCAGAGGTTAGTCAGTGTCAGGGGTTAGTCAGTGTCAGAGGTTAGTCAGTGTCAGAGGTTAGTCAGTGTCAGGGGTTAGTCTGTGTCAGGGGTTAGTCTGTGTCAGGGGTTAGTCTGTGTCAGGGGTTAGTCAGTGTCAGAGGTTAGTCAGTGTCAGGGGTTAGTCAGTGTCAGAGGTTAGTCAGTGTCAGAGGTTAGTCAGTGTCAGAGGTTAGTCAGTGTCAGGGGTTAGTCAGTGTCAGGGGTTAGTCAGTGTCAGGGGTTAGTCAGTGTCAGGGGTTAGTCAGTGTCAGGGGTTAGTCAGTGTCAGAGGTTAGTCAGTGTCAGGGGTTAGTCAGTGACGGGGGTTAGTCAGTGACAGGGGTTAGTCTGTGTCAGGGGTTAGTCTGTGACAGGGGTTAGTCAGTGTCAGAGGTTAGTCAGTGACAGTGAGTGACAAAGGTTGACATGGAGCTGCTAAATCTCCAACCTTCAGGGAATCACAAATTTTAATCAAAGTCAAACAGGAGAGTCTGCTGGAGAAAAGAGAATTAAACAAGAATCAACATCGCCTTGGCTTTAGGAGACAGAACTGAGGGATCTGAAATGTAGTAAAAGTGACAGAGATGATGGTTTTTATTATTCAACAGTCAATGAGTGAGTGTTTTATTGAACAGATAAACTGCCATATATCGCTCTCTAACAGAGCTCACTCTAAAGCATTATCTGTTGTGAAGATCATGTCATTATGATTGTTGTGCTGGAGTTTATTCTCAACTAGTGTGTCTGTTAACATCTTCATCTAGTCAGAGCGAGATCCTTTCTATCTAAACTCACTATATCTCTGAAGACTGTTTTATGAGCAGTATGATAATCATATTCATCCGAAGCACAACCACAACAATGTTCTTCCACAAAATGCATGCAGTTTTGCTTTTTAACCACTAGAAGGCTCTCTTTAGCAGAGATTAGTAATACTGTAACTAATGTTAATGCATTAAGTGTTGCTGAAAATGATATTAGTTAACATGAACTTTGAATGAAAAATATGAATGTTAATATCAACATTTATAAGATCCAAAGTTGTATCTGTTAACACATCAAATTAATAAAAGCTTTATGTGTGTGTGTGTGTTGCTCATTGTTCATTAACACATGAGCCCGTTGTGTGTGTGTTATATTCGGCAGAAAGCACTGATGGAGTCCATGTGTTAGTTTGATGATTGTTTATTGAACTCTCGTTACAGTAATACAGCGGTGTAGACGAATACTGGGACAGTTTATACTGTAATTCAGTGGCCAAGCAAAACAAAAGCTTCTTGTCATACGTGTATATTTTCAAAAGAACAAGACGACAACCTCCCTTTCCCGAGGAGGCGAAGAGGAATAGAGAACATACTAAAGCTGGACCAGGAACCAAACACAACACAGATGAGTTATTTCTGGGCTGCAAACATAGAAAAATAAAATCTTTCAGAGTACGTGACATTCTTTACACATCTTTACACACACAATCTTTATTAAAAGTACTGCATGAATGTCTAGTGTTTCTTCTGGACTTCCAACATTATACATCATTACAGTTTTATAATCATCTGCATCTATAATGATGCTCGTGTAAAAATAGAGTCTCTAACGCTCGTATGAAAACAGGACTGGAGTATAAAACCGCTTGTGTTGCTCCGTAATGCCCTTCCTTCTGGACTTAAAGCTCAGGGTTTATTGCTTATAAAAGTGATTCATATTCATGCGTGTTGTGTACATGAAGTCAAAGGCATCAAACGGCAGGAAAAATAAGATCAGAGACTGAAAAAAAAACAAATCTATTCACAGTTTTGAGCTTTTGGTGAGCTAATATTATCCATTCAGTGACTAATATTAAAATATCTCAGGTCCCAAATACATGTTCACAGTTGAGCTTCTGATCTATAATCTATATATTAGATTTCATTTTTCACAAGTGCTGGGAATCATCGCTTCTGAACTTTGACTCTTGAGAGGAACAGGGACGTTAAATCTCAGCAGTTCATGTGCTGTCAAATAACGGAGGAAGAATAATAATAAACCACATGTATGATAGCAAACATGATCTCATCACTCGCTTTAGTTTTTAATAAAAAGGAATGTCTCATAAATATGCCAATGGAAAGAAAAGATTGAAATAAATACATCAGACGAGAACGATCTATAAAAACAACAACAACAAAAAAGAGCTAACAAATGTTCAAAATAACAGAAGTGGCAGTAATAATAATATTAATAATCATCATGCAAAACAGACTTCGGGGAAAGATATGCGCAAAATATAAAAGGCTTGATTGTTCAATTCTCCAGTGATTATGAATTGGTTTTGAAATGCGCTTTGTAAATAAATTAATGCCGGGGCAGGGGCAGGAACAGGATGTGTGTGTGTGTGTGTGTGTGTGTGTGTGTGTGTGTGTGTGTGTGTGTGTGTGTGTGTGTGTGTGTGTGTGTGTGTGTGTGTGTGTGTGTGTGTGTGTGTGTGTGTGTGTGTGTGTGTGTGTGTGTGTGTGTGTGTGTGTGTGTGTGTGTGTGTGTGTGTGTGTGTGTGTGTGTGTGTGTGTGTTCTACCGTTAGCTGAAGGTGTGCATTAATATGTACAGTAGCATTCATGCGTGTTTTCCCCATAGCACACACACGTGTGTTTACAGAAGGAAGGCTCGGGTTTAGTCGCTCTGTGTCCAGTAATCTGAACTCAATCACACACACTCAAACGCTTTTATCTCACAACTCTGACAAGTCTTTATTTCTCACAATTCCAAGTTTATATCACCAATCTAAGGAAAAGTCAGAATAGTCAGATATAAACCTACGATTCGTCTCTCCTCTCGCAATTACGAGATTATCATTTACCAATCTGATTTTATTTCATTGAACTGTTTACATCTTGCAATTTTTTCACCATTAAATAACAAAATAAATGTTATTGTGGCTATCTCAAAAATATTATTTTCAGTCAAGTTTTATTCTTAGAATTGCTCGGAATTGTGGGATTTAAATTCAGAATTGTGGGATTTAAACTCAGAATTGTGGGATTTAAACTCAAAATTTGGAGCAAAAAATCAGAATTGTGGGATTTAAACACAGAAATGTGGGATTTAAACTCAGAATTGTGGGATTTAAATTCAGAATTGTGGGATTTAAACTCAGAATTGGGAGCAAAAAGTCAGACTTCCGGGATTTAAACTCAGAATTGGGAGCAAACAATCAGAATTGTGGGATTTAAACTCAGAATTGGGAGCAAACAATCAGAATTGTGGGATTTAAACTCCGAATTGTGGGATTTAAACTCAAAATTTGGAGCAAACAGTCAGAATTGCCCGATTTAAACTCAGAAGTGGGAGCAAAAAGTCAGACTTCCGGGATTTAAACTCAGAATTGGGAGCAAAAAGTCAGACTTCCGGGATTTAACCTCAGAATTGGGAGCAAAAAGTCAGACTTCCGGGATTTAACCTCAGAATTGGGAGCAAACAATCCGAATTGTGGGATTTAAACTCAGAATTGTGGGATTTAAACTCAGAATTGGGAGCAAACAGTCAGACTTCCGGGATTTAAACTCAGAATTTGGAGCAAACAATCAGAATTGCGGTTTTAAACTCAGAATTGTGGGTTTTAAACTCTGAATTGGGAGCAAACAATCAGAATTGTGGGATTTAACCTCAGAATTGTGGGATTTAAACTCTGAATCTGGAGCAAACAGTCAAAATTGTGGGATTTAACCTCAGAATTGTGGGATTTAAACTCAGAATTGGGAGCAAACAGTCAAAATTGCGGGTTTTAAACTCAGAATTGTGGGTTTTAAACTCTGAATTGGGAGCAAACAATCAGAATTGTGGGATTTAACCTCAGAATTGTGGGATTTAAACTCTGAATCTGGAGCAAACAGTGAGAATTGTGGGATTTAAACTCAGAATTGTGGGATTTAAACTCTGAATCTGGAGCAAACAGTCAAAATTGTGGGATTTAAACTCAGAATTGTGGGATTTAACCTCAGAATTGTGGGATTTAAACTCTGAATCTGGAGCAAACAGTCAAAATTGTGGGATTTAAACTCAGAATTGTGGGATTTAACCTCAGAATTGTGGGATTTAAACACAGAATTGGGAGCAAAAGTCAGACTTCCGAGATTTAAACTCAGAATTGGGAGCAAACAATCAGAATTGTGGGATTTAAACTCAGAATTGTGGGATTTAAACACAGAATTGGGAGCAAAAGTCAGACTTCCGAGATTTAAACTCAGAATTGGGAGCAAACAATCAGAATTGTGGGATTTAAACTCAGAATTGTGGGATTTAACCTCAGAATTGTGGGATTTAAACACAGAATTGGGAGCAAAAGTCAGACTTCCGAGATTTAAACTCAGAATTGGGAGCAAACAATCAGAATTGTGGGATTTAAACTCAGAATTGTGGGATTTAAACTCAGAATTGTGGGATTTAAACACAGAATTGGGAGCAAAAGTCAGACTTCCGAGATTTAAACTCAGAATTAGGAGCAAACAGTCAGAATTGTGGGATTTAAACTCAGAATCGTGGGATTTAAACTCAGAATTGTGGGATTTAAACACAGAATTGGGAGCAAAAGTCAGACTTCCGAGATTTAAACTCAGAATTGGGAGCAAACAATCAGAATTGTGGGATTTAAACTCAGAATTGTGGGATTTAAACTCAGAATTTGGAGCAAACAATCAGAATTGTGGGATTTAAACTCAGAATTGCGGGATTTAAACTCTGAATTGGGAGCAAACAATCAGAATTGTGGGATTTAAACTCAGAATTGTGGGATTTAACCTCAGAATTGTTAGATTTAAACACAGAATTGGGAGCAAAAGTCAGACTTCCGAGACTTAAACTCAGAATTGGGAGCAAACAATCAGAATTGTGGGATTTAAACTCAGAATTGTGGGATTTAAACTCAGAATTGTGGGATTTAAACTCAGAATTGGGAGCAAACAGTCAGACTTCCGGGATTTAAACTCAGAATTTGGAGCAAACAATCAGAATTGTGGGATTTAACCTCAGAATTGTGGGTTTTAAACTCTGAATTGGGAGCAAACAATCAGAATTTTGGGATTTAAACTCAGAATTGTGGGATTTAAACTCAGAATTGGGAGCAAACAGTGAGAATTGCGGGATTTAAACTCAGAATTGGGAAAGAACAGTCAGAGTTGCGGGATTTAAACACAGAAATGTGGGATTTAAACTAAGAATTGGGAGCAAACAGTCAGAATTGTGGGATTTAAACACAGAAATGTGGGATTTAAACTCAGAATTGGGAGCAAACAATCAGAATTGCGGGATTTAAACTCAGAGTTGGGAGCAAACAATCAGAATTGCGGGATTTAAACTCAGAATTGGGAGCAAACAATCAGAATTGCGGGATTTAAACTCAGAATTGCGGGATTTAAACTCAGAATTGTGGGATTTAAACTCAGAATTGGGAGCAAAAAAATCAGAATTGCGGGATTTAAACACAGAATTGTGGGATTTAAACTCAGAATTGTGGGATTTAAACAGAATTGTGGGATTTAAACTCAGAATTGTGGGATTTAAACTCAGAATTGTGGGATTTAAACTCAGAGTTGGGAGCAAACAATCAGAATTGCAGGATTTAAACTCAGAGTTGTGGGATTTGAACAGTCAGAATTGGGAAAGAAGATTCAGAATTGCGGGATTTAAACAGTCAGAATTGTAAGGTTGCGATCCCTTTTGAACGTGTCCCTCCTCCGTGGCGGTGGAGCCCCAGCCGCTCCTCTACCCGCTCCTCCAGCCGCTCCTCCAGCCGCTCCTCCAGCCGCTCCTCCAGCCGCTCCTCCAGCCGCTAATCCACCCGCTCCTCCACCCGCTCCTCCACTCGCTCCTCCAGCCACTCCTCCACCCGCTACTCCAGCCGCTCCTCCAGCCTCCACCCGCTCCTCCAGCCGCTCCTCCAGCCGCTCCTCCAGCCGCTCCTCCACCCGCTCCTCCTCACCAGTGGTCCAGGTGCAGGTCCATGGCAGAGTTCAGGCTGATGTCGGAGACATCGAGGAACTCCGTGTTGAAGATGCTGGGCCCGGCGGGAGGCAGGCCGTTAGGGAAGGCCGTGGCGGAGCTGGGCGGAGTCAGATCCAACCACTCCATGGTTTCCCATGGAGACTCAGTGAAAGTCATGGCGAGTCCCTGGCTCTCTGCGGCGAGCGCTGCGATCTTCCCGGCCGCGGGCGATAGGGGCGTGTCCATCATCAGCCGGTCCCCGAAGCCCTCGGCCGGCTCCTCGGAGCTCATCTTCAGGAGCGAAGCGTCCGCCGGGGTCCGGCTCAACAGCGCCTCCAGGTGGCCGTCCGCGTGCTCGTAGGCCGACATGTGACTGTAGGGTCTGTGGAACTTCGGCGAAACTGTAAGGTGAGGCACAACTTTGGTTACAGGAGGCCTCTCTTCTTTGGCGTTAGCTGGCATTTCTTTAAAAAGAAGGAGGAGGACATCACAGCACAAACAGCGACTTAACACCAGTCACAAACAGCGACTCCCTCATGAGAGTTTCACAGGCCCTGCACTCACCTCCGCTCTCGATGAGGACGTCCAGGAGCTCGTCCATCTGCTGGCTGCGCACCATCTGCTGCAACAACAACAACAGCCGGCGTTGGAAATGTGACGAATAAAGTCGGAGTTGCAATAAATAAAGTCAGAGTTGCGATAAATAAAGTCAGACTTGCGAAAAATGAAGTCAGAGTTCCAATAAAGTAATATTTGCAAGACAAAGTCAGAGTTGCGATAAATAAAGTCAGAGTTGCGATAAATAAAGTCAGAGTTGTGAAAAATAAAGTCAGACTTGTGAAAAATAAAGTCAGAGTTGTGATAAATAAAGTATGTTCCGATAAAGTCGGAATTGTGAGAAAAAAAGATGGAAATGTGAGCAATAAAGTCGGAATTGCAAGGATGTAAAGTCAAAAGTTGGAATTGTGAGGAATAAAGTCAGAGTTGCGAAAAATAAAGTCAGAGTTGTGAGGAATAAAGTCAGAGTTGTGAAAAATAAAGTCAGAGTTGCGATAAATAAAGTCAGAGTTGTGATAATTAAAGTCAGACTTCTGAAAAATAAAGTCAGACTTGTGAAAAATAAAGTCAGACTTGTGAAAAATAAAGTCAGAGTTGTGATAAATAAAGTATGTTTCGATAAAGTCGGAATTGTGAGAAAAAAAGATGGAAATGTGAGCAATAAAGTCGGAATTGCAAGGATGTAAAGTCAAAAGTTGGAATTGTGAGGAATAAAGTCAGAGTTGCGAAAAATAAAGTCAGAGTTGTGAGGAATAAAGTCAGAGTTGTGATAAATAAAGTCAGACTTGTGATAAATAAAGTCAGAGTTGTGATAAATAAAGTCAGAGTTGCGATAAATTAAGTCAGACTTGCGATAAATAAAGTCAGAGTTGCGAAAAATAAAGTCAGAGTTGCAAAAAAGTAATATTTGCAAGACATAAAGTCAGAGTTGCGATAAATAAAGTCAGAGTTGCGATAAATAAAGTCAGAGTTGCAAAAAATAAAGTCAGAGTTGCAAAAAATAAAGTCAGAGTTGTGAAAAATAAAGTCAGAGTTGCGATAAATAAAGTCAGAGTTGTGAAAAATAAAGTCAGACTTCTGAAAAATAAAGTCAGAGTTGCGATAAATACAGTCAGAGTTGCGAAAAATAAAGTCAGAGTTATGATAAATAAAGTCAGACTTCTGAAAAATAAAGTCAGACTTCTGAAAAATAAAGTCAGAGTTGCGATAAATACAGTCAGAGTTGCGAAAAATAAAGTCAGAGTTGTGAAAAATAAAATCAGAGTTGCGATAAATAAAGTCAGACTTCTGAAACATAAAGTCAGACTTGCGAAAAATAAAGTCAGAGTTGCGATAAATAAAGTCAGAGTTGCGAAAAATAAAGTCAGAGTTGTGAAAAATAAAGTCAGAGTTGTGAAAAATAAAGTCAGAGTTGTGAAAAATAAAGTCAGAGTTGTGATAAATAAAGTATGTTCCGATAAAGTCGGAATTGTGAGAAAAAAAGATGGAAATGTGAGGAATAAAGTTGGAATTGCAAGGATGTAAAGTCAAAAGTTGGAATTGTGAGGAATAAAGTCAGACTTGCAATAAATAAAGTCGGAATTGTGAGAAAAAAAGTTGGAAATGTGAGGAATAAAGTCGGAATTGTGAGAAAAAAAGTTTGAAATATGAGGAATAAAGTCGGAATTGCAAGGATATAAAGTCAAAAGTTGGAATTGTGAAGAATAAAGTCAGAGTTCCAATAAAGTAAGATTTGCAAGACATGAAGTCAGAGTTGCGATAAATAAAGTCAGAGTTGCGAAAAATAAAGTCAGAGTTGTGAAAAATAAAGTCAGACTTCTGAAAAATAAAGTCAGAGTTTTGAAAAATAAAGTCAGAGTTGCGATAAATAAAGTCAGAGTTGCGAAAAATAAAATCAGAGTTGTGAAAAATAAAGTCAGAGTTTTGAAAAATAAATTCAGAGTTGCGAAAAATAAAGTCAGAGTTGTGAAAAATAAAGTCAGAGTTGTGATAAATAAAGTAAGTTCCGATAAAGTCAAAATTGTGAGAAATAAAGTCAGAATAGCGAGGGATCCACGCTTTCAACAGAGTGCCTGTTCTACGCAACATTTTCACAGACCAGACTTAAGCTAGTCTCAGAATAAATGCATGTTTGAGGTGAAAACGTATCTTAATATATGTCAGTGCCATTGTTTTGTCTCGAGATGAACACCTTTGATGATTTTTTAGGCACGTTTATAATAGTTACTTTAATGTCCTAATTGAACTAAGGCCTAATCGTGGCTTATTCTAACCCTGTCTGTGAAACCAGGCCTGACAAATCTCACAATTCTGACTTTTTTTTCCATCACAATTTTGAGTTTACATCTAAATAAGTTTGTATCTAAACTCGGAATTGTGAGAAATAAAGTCGGAATTGTGAGAAAAAAAGATAGAAATGTGAGGAATAAAGTCGGAATTGCAAGGATGTAAAGTCAAAAGTTGGAATTGTGAGGAATAAAGTCAGAGTTGCGAAAAATAAAGTCAGAGTTGCGATAAATAAAGTCAGAGTTGCGATAAATAAAGTAAGTTCCGATAAAGTTAGACTTCTGAAAAATAAAGTCAGAGTTGCGATAAATAAAGTCAGAGTTGCGATAAATGAAGTCAGAGTTGCGAAAAATAAAGTCAGAGTTGTGATAAATAAAGTCAGAGTTGCGATAAAGTAAGATTTGCAAGACATAAAGTCGGAATTGCGAGAAATAAAGTCAGACTTCTGAAAAATAAAGTCAGAGTTGCGATAAATAAAGTCGGAATTGCAAGGATATAAAGTCAAAAGTTGAAATTGTGGGGAATAAAGTCAGAGTTGCAATAAATAATGTCAGAGTTGCGGGTAAAAAAAGTCAGAGTTGCGATAAATAAAGCCAGACTTGCGAAAAATGAAGTCAGAGTTCCAATAAAGTAAGATTTGCAAGACAAAGTCAGAGTTGTGAAAAATAAAGTCAGAGTTGTGAAAAATAAAGTCAGAGTTGTGATAAATAAAGTAAGTTCCGATAAAGTCAGAATTGTGAGAAATATAGTCAGAATTGTGAGAAATATAGTCAGAATAGCGAAAAATGAAGTCAGAGTTGTGAAAAATAAAGTCAGAGTTGCGATAAATAAAGTCAAAATTGCGAGAAATAAAGTCAGAATAACAAAAAATAAAGTCAGAATTCCGATAAATAAAGTCAGACTTGCGAAAAATGAAGTCAGAGTTCCGATAAAGTCAGATTTGCAAGACATAAAGTCGCAATTGCGAGAAATTAAGTCAGACTTCTGAAAAATAAAGTCAGAATTGCGAAAAAGGAAGTCAGAGTTGCGAAAAATAAAGTCAGAGTTGCAAAAAATAAAGTCAGAGTTGCGAAAAAAGAAGTCAGAGTTGCAATAAATAAAGTCAGAGTTGCGAAAAATGAAGTCAGAGTTGCGAAAAATAAAATAAGTTCCGATAAAGTCAGAATTGCGAAAAATAAAGTCAGAGTTGTGAAAAATAAAGTCAGAGTTGCGATAAATAAAGTCAGAGTTGCGAAAAATAAAATAAGTTCCAATAAAGTCGGAACTGCGAGAAATGAAGTCAGAGTTACGAAAAATTAAGTCAGAGTTGTGAAAAATTAAGTCAGAGTTGTGAAAAATTAAATAAAATAAGTTCAGATAAAGTCAGAGTTGCAAGACAAAGTCGGGACTGCGAGAAATAAAGTCAGAATTACGATAAATGAAGTCAGAGTTGTGAAAAATAAAGTCAGTGTTGTGAGATAAAAAGTAAAAAAAAAATTTAAAAGTGTATTCTGTTACGGAAACAAGCTTCTCATCTGACTTTGAGAAGATATTTCTGCAGAGGTTTTTGAATGGAGGTGTTATTGGCAGATGTTTAATCAGTGTATAATCAGTGTAAAGCACAGCAGGGTTTCCCGAACACAGAGTGAAGCGCAGCACGGTTTCATTTACACGCGTGTCAGATCCTGATCCGGCGTCTCAGAGCGGCTCGCGTGTGGGAAAGAGGCGTTCGCTTCAGTTACACACACACACACACACACACACACACACACACACACACACACACACACACACACACACACACACACATTACTGCATCTTTATGATTAGGTTCCACAAACACTAGTGTGAATGCAAAGTGGACTGAGTCCGCTTTAAAATACAGCAACTTACTATACAAATCTATTTCCTTCTCCAGGGCCGGCCCAAGCCCTTATGGGGCCCTAAGCAGAATTCTATTCGGGGCCCCTCGGTGCCACTGATCCGATTGACTATTGTTAATTCTTGATAATTCCCACACCCAGTATACATTTTATTAGTTGTAGCTGTGTTGCTTTCATCATGTCTGCCTGTCATGTTTTTACCCTTATACGGTTTTTAATTGTAACAGTAGCAAAACCCACAGGAGTGATGAGGTGTTAATATTCAAAGTCTTACAGTAAGTCTTACTGTACTACAGGTCACACTGGGATATGTCTCTTATGCTGAATATGCTCACTTTCCCCCAGGATTCTTTAATGAATAGAAGGTTCAAAAGAACAGCATTTCTCTGAAATAGAAAGCTTTCAAAAAATCCTAAAAACATTGTTCAACACTGATAATCATAAATGTTTGTTGAGCATCAAATAATCATATGAGAATGATGAAGGATCATATGACACTGAAGACTGGAGTAATGATGATAAATTCAGCTTTCATCACAGGAATACATCACACTTTACTATATTCACTGATAGAAAAGCTGTTTTACATTATAATATTATTTTACAATATTACCGTTTTTACTGTATTTTTGATCAAATAAATGCAGCCTTGGTGAGAAGTAGAGACTTATTTTAAAAACAAGAAATGTTGATTTCTTTCAAACATTAAACAGAGCTTTTATTTTGGCGGAAATAAAATCTTTTTTTTTGTTTTCCATTCGACTGTGTAGAAAGAACCTTTTTATTTTCTAAATAAAAACTTCCAAAATGTAGGCTACACAACTTTTTCAAGGGAGAAACCGGAAGCTCTGCAGCACGTCAGACAATATATTCGCACTAAACCATAAAGCGCATTCTCAAATCCATCCATTCATAAAAACGTTACCGGGCAACTGACGAGTACGTTTTAGCGCCGATTTTTCCGCACTTGGACTTTGACCCCTGACTAACAAGCGAATCGTGTCCAGCCGATGGCGCCGCGAGCTCAATGCTGGCAGAATCAATCCCTGCATATATTACAAAACTTTTTGCAATTTATTGAAATTATTGTTTAACCCTCTGGGGCTCTTCGGTCATTTCTGACCCGAATTTTTTAAAATATATATTTTTTTTTAAATAGTAGCTTCAACGGAATGGTCCGAAACTTGTGACTTTATTGGAACTTGGTATATGAACACGCAAAACAATTGGGGACAGGATTTGAAAAGTCTAAGTGGTCGTAAAAAAAATAGTCACAATCAGGACCTTCGGGTCAAATATGACCCCCATAGGAAATGAATGGGAAATTGTTTTTTTTTTGTGCATACAATCTACAAATCAGCCAGGATGCAGAAAAAAAGGACTCAATAGTGAAGATCTCTAAAACATCAAGAGTGCAAAACAGACAAAAAAACTCACACACACAAAAACACACACAATTAGCTTTTGAAATGGCACATGTGTGTGTTATCGTGTGTATAAGTGTGTGTGTGTGTGTGTGTGTGTGTGTGTGTGTGTGTGTGAGTGTGAGTTTTTTGTCTGTTTTGCACTCTTGATGTTTTAGAGATCTTCACTATTGAGTCCTTTTTTTCTGCATCCTGGCTGATTTGTAGATTGTATGCACAAACAAACTCTGCATTTTCATAGTTTTGCCAATTTCCCATTCATTTCCTATGGGGGTCATTTTTGACCCGAAGGTCCTGAGTGTGACTATTTTTTTTACGACCACTTAGACTTTTCAAATACTGTCCCCAATTTTTGTGTGTGTTCATATACCAAGAACCAATAAAGTCACCAAGTTTCAGACCATTCCGATGAAGCTACGTTTTTTTGTTATTTTTTATAAAACACAAGATCCACTCTAGTGGTAAAAATGTGCTATTGCGTGATAAAAATGCTCAATGTGTCCACCGGATGACACCGATCTCATTAAAAAATAGCTTTCATGAGGCCTAGGCTTGACTCTAAAATGAAATACAGCTTTAATAAAAAAATAATAATAATTATATATATATATATATATATATATTTTTTTTTATTATATTCAATGGGAGAAAATGGGTCATAATTATTGCATAAATATTATTTATAAATCATAAAATGATCTCAAAACACCAAAAAAGAAAAGAAAAAATATTATTGAACAAAAATATAATTAATTTATCTTTTTTATCTTAATCCCGCCCTCTGGGTCATTTTTGACCCGAAGGTCCTGAGTGTGACCCATAAATGAAGAACCCCAGAGGGTTAAGGCCATTTCGCGATTTAAATCATCATAAAATAACTTTGCCGGAGAGTAATTTCTTGTGCTCTTGGGGGCCCTCTGGTGGCTTCGTTCGCTTATGCCTTGGGCCGGCTCTGCTTGCATGTCATTACATCAGAGAACCGTGCAAATGTGTGACTGAAATATGGAGTCTCAGAGGGAGTTTAATCGCAGGACGGTGCGAGAGGACAGCAGGGAGCCAGAAGCCTTTACCTGTTTCACAGCATCCTCATAGCACGGGGGCCGCTTACTGACGGAGGCTGGGCGATCTGAGCTACAGAAGCTGGATGTGGGAGACTTGGGCTCGAGATGAGAGAGAGCCTCCTACATGAGGAGACAGGGCCAAACGTTACACAGGAGCGGGAGCGCCACGGGCAGAAGAAGACCCTGTGTGTGTGTGTGTGTGTGTGTGTCGAAATACAGCACACCTATTCCTCAGGAGGAGGGTGTAAACTCTGACCCAATGACAATCAGTGTGTGTGAGAACATGTGTGAGGCGTCTCTAACTGAAGCCCAGTGAGACTGAGACTCTGTGAGATGAGCTGGACTCTTCACATACTTTCTGCTGTAGGCCTGAACTCTTGGGCTTGGAGGAGGTTCTGGGGTTCAGGCTGTTCTCGGACCCACTGGAGTAGAGCGGCTGGAGGCTTCTGTGGTCAGATGGGTACGAGCAGCTCGCCGACGCACACACACTCTTCTGCTGTAGCTGGGACAGACATTCAGCCGTCAGTCACACATACGTGTCCCTGATTACAGCTTAACACACAAGCCCAGCGCTTTGCTTTTGAAAAACCTTTATACCATTTTCAGTGATTCTAAAAACGTGTGGTGTAATTATGAAGAAAAAACGAATAACATTTTCTTTAAACCTTGAATTCATGTGAAATAAAGTCAAAGTTAAGAAAAATAAAATAAAAGTTGTGGAAAATAAAGTCAGAGTTGTGAAAAATAAAGTCAGAGTTGCGAGATATAGTCAGAGTTGCGAGATATAGTCAGATTTGCCAAAAATAAAGTCAAAGTTGCGAAAAATAAAGTCAGAGTTATGAAAAATAAAGGCAGAGTTGTGAGATATAGTCAGAGTTGCGAAAAAATAAAGTCAAAGTTGCGAGATATAGTCAGACTTGCGAAAAAATAAAGTCAAAGTTGCGAGATATAGTCAGAGTTGAGAGATATAGTCAGACTTGCAATGAATAAAGTCAGAGTTGCGAGATATAGAAGTCAGAGTTGGGATAAATAAAGTCAAAGTTGTGGAAAATAAAGTTAGAGTTGCGAGATATAGTCAGAGTTACGAAAAATAAAGTCAAAGTTGTGGAAGATAAAGTCAGAGTTGTGAGATATAGTCAGAGTTGCGAACAAAGAAAGTCAAAGTTGCAATAAATAAAGCCATACTTGCGAAAAAGCAAGTCAGGCTTGCGAAAAATAAAGTCAGAGTTGCGAGATATAGTCAGAGTTGTGGAAAATAAAGTCAAAGTTGTGGAAAATAAAGTCAGAGTTGCGAGATTTAGTCAGAGTTGCGAAAAATAAAGTCATAGTTGCGAGATATAGTCAGACTTGCGATAAATAAAGTCAGAGTTGCGATTAATAAAGTCAGAGTTGTGAGATATAGTCAGAGTTGTGGAAAATAAAGTCAGAGTAGCAAAAAATAAAGACAGAATTGCGAGATATAGTCAGAGTTGTGGAAAATAAAGACAGAGTTGTGAAAAATAAAGTCAGAGTTGCGAGATATAGTCAGAGTTGCGAAAAATAAAGTCAGAGTTGAGAGATATAGTCAGAGTTGCGAAAAATAAAGTCAGAGTTGCGAGATATAGTCAGAGTTGCCAAAAATAAAGTCAAAGTTGTGGAAAATAAAGTCAGAGTTGTGAGATATAGTCAGAGTTGCGAAAAAATAAAGTCAAAGTTGTGGAAAATAAAGTCAGAGTTGTGAAAAATAAAGTCAGAGTTGTGAAAAATAAAGTCAAAGTTGTGGAAAATAAAGTCAAAGTTGTGGAAAATAAAGTCAGAGTTGTGAAAAATAAAGTCAGAGTTGCGAGATATAGTTAGAGTTGCGAAAAATAAAGTCAGAGTTGCGAGATATAGTCAGAGTTTTGATAAATAAAGTCAGAGTTGCGAGATATAGTCAGAGTTGTGGAAAATAAATTCAGAGTTGCGAAAAATAAAGTCATAGTTGCGAGATATAGTCAGAGTTGCGAAAAATAAAGTCATAGTTGTGAGATATAGTCAGACTTGCGATAAATAAAGTCAGAGTTGCGATTAATAAAGTCAGAGTTGCGAGATCTAGTCAGAGTTGTGGAAAATAAAGTCAGAGTAGCAAAAAATAAAGACAGACAGAGTTACGAAAAATATAGTCAGAGTTTCGAAAAATAAAGTCAGACTTGCGAAAAATAAAAAGTCAGAATTGCGATAAATAAAGTCAGAGTTGCAATAAATAAAGCCAGTCTTGCGAAAATAAAGTCATAGTTGCGAAAAAATTAAAAGTCGGAATTGCGATAAAGTCAGAGTTGTGAAAAATAAAGTCAGACTTGAGAAAAATGAAGTGAGCGTTGTGAGATATAGTCAGAGTTATGTAAAATAAAGTCAGAGTTGTGGAAGATAAAGTCAGAGTTGTGGAAAATAAAGTCAGAGTTGCAAAAAATAAAGTCAGAGTTGCGATAAATAAAATCAGACTTGAGAAAAATAAAGTCAGAGTTGTGGAAAATAACTATGAGGTGTTTCTCTCTCTTATCTGCTTCAAGATCTTGATAAATTGTGGCATTTTATATTCTATTATTTTTTTATGAGTTTAATAAAGAACTCGTCTTCTGTCCAAACATACCGCGCCATCTGTAAAGAATGATCAACTGTCACATACGCCAGGTTATTATGACGCATTGCTGCCAGCTGCCACATACAGAGACCAGCCAAATGTTGGAATTTGCATGATGGTAACTCAAAGTTTTACCACTTCGTTACAGGTAACAGGTGCCATGGACGCTCATGTTAGCATCAGTGGCATAACTTTAACCTTTAACCTTTCGTACTCCATTCCCGGTGTTCTAATTACAGGCAATTAGTTTATGAAACCTTGATCAAAATTAAAATACAATTTATAGAAAACGAAATTCACTTTAAAGAAATGATTTCTGCAAAACAACACTCAATAGAAATCATGTCTGACCCCACTCCATGTCTCCAGACATATTTTTTCGCAACTCTGACTAGATCTCGCAACTCTGCCTTTATTTTTCACAACTCTGACTTTATTTTTTCACAACTCTGACTATATCTGGCAACTCTGCCTTTATTTTTCACAACTTTAACTTTATTTTTCGCAACTTTGACTTTATTTTTGGCAACTCTGACTATATCTCGCAACTCTGACTATATCTCACAACTCTGACTTTATTTTTCACAACTTTGACTTTATTTTTCACAACTCTGACTTTATTTTTCGCAACTTTGACTTTATTTTTGGCAACTCTGACTATATCTCGCAACTCTGACCATATCTCACAACTCTGACTTTATTTTTCACAACTCTGACTTTATTTTTCTCAACTCTGACTTTATTTTTCTCAAGTCAAATTTTTTTTTATCGCAACTCTGACTTTATTTTTCGATATTGTGCGTCTTATAGCCTATAGGCCTACTCATGCCGACGAAAGCGCCCGCAAATTCTTTAATATTTTTAATTGTTGCAGTTTTTTTTACCACTCAGTTATTTTGGCTCGGAATTTCGTTTGTTGGAAATATGAACTGAATTTAGAAATTACATTTGAAATTAAAAACTTTGCGTTTAATAAACAAAATACATTTTTGAAGCGTTTGGAGTGGAGTAGGCTACATGCAAAACATAGCCTTTTTAGATTCAAACATAATATTTAAAATTATTTAAACATATTAGGCTATATGTTTAAATATTAGCCTATATTATTGTTTTAATTTTTATATGTTGATGATGAAAAGTGAATTGTATTTTAATTTTGATCAAGGTTTCATAAATGAATTGCCTGTAGGCTATATTTAATACATCGGAGGCAAAATAAGAACGCCTGGAATGGATTGAACCCACTGACCTGTTTCTGCGGCCGTTGAGTAAGGCTGAAAGCGTCTTTCTTTTTAATACATTTCTAGAATGTCTAAATTACAGTAGGCCTTATAGATAGTTATTATATTTGTGGCTGCACCGGGGTCCTACATAACTAGGTTAAAGTTACGCCATTCAGGCTAATCATGAGCGGTCCATGGCACCTGCTACCAGGGCTCTGAACCGGTTCAAGGAACGAAAACGAAAACCGGAAACGAATGAAATTTTAAGAGGAACAGAAACGAAAACGAAATCAAAATCAATTTGAATCGTTCTGAACAGAAACGTTAATTTGAAATGACCATTAACCGGTTAATAACGCTATTTTATCGTTCTTTTAATATTTTAATTTGGCAGTGACCAATCATGAATTGAGTAGTACAGCATGTGACGTTGACGGATCAAGCGTGAGTGAAATGCCCGCGCACCATCATCTATGAATCTACCGGTACGCAAGTCAGTGCAGAGTGCGCGCATTTTCATGCCTCAAGTTCATTTCTTTCCCTGCTGAGGTCTACAATGAAAGCACAGGTATTGGAGGACATTATTTTAGAACGTTTAAATAAGCAGTACGGACTTTAAGCTCAAATAGTCTGATTTAGGATAGTTTGTGGATTTCGTTTAAGCCTATCCAAGTAGGCTATAGCATCTATCAAACATTTTTCCTATAGTCTTTCAGATTGCCAATACAGGACAGCTCAATGTTTTCTATAGACGGCTGATGCTTCGTATTAAATGGTGTGTTATATTGCATTAAATGATCAAGCTTTATTAGCTGACTGAATTTGATTATGTGATGAATGGACGTGTTGCGCAGTGTTTGCTTTGAAATTACCAGTTGACGGTGCATTGAAAGAGCAATGGTTATCCAGTTTATTTATTCTTTATTCACGCAATTTAAAAAAAAAAAAGTTATGTACAAAGAATGTTATCACTCTTCTGAAAAGAATTAGGCATAAGAGGCCACTTTCAGCTCCATTAAAACAGGTCCGCTGTTTATGCTTTGTAATTAATCCATGTATTTATGTTGTGGTTTTAAAAATGTTATGAAATAAATATTCAAGTTTAATTACCATGCGTTATATTATTATTGAGTGAAAAATAAGTCTATTTATACATATTTGTTTAAAGTATAGGCTAAATTAAAATAACGTTATTAACCGGTATTTTTTCAAATCAAACCGTTTTCGGAACAGTAATGTTTAATGAGGAACGCAAAAACGGAAACGCTATAATATCGATTCTGCTCGGAGTGAACCGATTGATATTTTTTTCCGTTTTTAAGCCCTGCCTGCTACCCATGGCTGTTAAGAACTATAGGCTACATCAATAAATTAGGCAACAACAATTTCGTGCTATGGGCACTGCCACTGATACAGGCAGCGGATGAGATATTTTACGCTGAGCTTCTGCTTTTCAAACAAGTGTGACAAAGGCATGGGCTAAATAAATTCTCTAATATGGATACAGACATACACACATCACTATACAACACACCCCTTATTAGGAGAAAATATGTCATTTTAACGAGAAATATGTTGTTTTAACAACATACGATCTCGTTATTACTACATAATTGAGTGGGAAATAATATGTATGTGGCAGCAATGCGTCACCGTATTAAATAAACGGACCCACTTTATATTAGGTGGCCTTAACTACTATGTACTAACATTTTAATTAATCATTTGATACAATGCACTTATTGTGTACATACATGTCTTTACATTGTACTTACATTTTAAAAAATACCTGCATGTAATTACATCTGTAATTAATTTCTGTAGTTACATTTGTAATAACACAGTTGACTCTTCCCTTACACCTAACCCTAAACTTACCCACACCACCACACCTGTCCCTAACTCTACCCTTAAACTTACCCACACCACCACACCTGTCCCTAACCCTACCCTTAAACTTACCCATATCATCACACCTGTCCCTAACCCTACCCTTAAACTTACCCATATCATCACACCTGTCCCTAACCCTACCCTTAAACTTACCCACACCACCACACCTGTCCCTAACCCTACCCTTAAACTTACCCACACCACCACACCTGTCCCTAACCCTACCCTTAAACTTACCCATATCATCACACCTGTCCCTAACCCTACCCTTAAACTTACCCATATCATCACACCTGTCCCTAACTCTACCCTTAAACTTACCCATATCATCACACCTGTCCCTAACTCTACCCTTAAACTTACCCATATCATCACACCTGTCCCTAACTCTACCCTTAAACTTACCCATATCATCACACCTGTCCTTAACTCTACCCTTAAACTTACCCACACCACCACACCTGTCCCTAACTCTACCCTTAAACTTACCCACACCACCACACCTGTTCCTAACTCTACCCTTAAACTTACCCACACCACCACACCTGTTCCTAACTCTACCCTTAAACTTACCCACACCACCACACCTGTCCTTAACTCTACCCTTAAACTTACCCACACCACCACACCTGTCCTTAACTCTACCCTTAAACTTACCCACACCACCACACCTGTTCCTAACTCTACCCTTAAACTTACCCACACCACCACACCTGTCCCTAACTCTACCCTTAAACTTACCCACACCACCACACCTGTCCTTAACTCTACCCTTAAACTTACCCACACCACCACACCTGTCCTTAACTCTACCCTTAAACTTACCCACACCACCACACCTGTCCTTAACTCTACCCTTAAACTTACCCATATCATCACACCTGTCCCTAACCCTACCCTTAAACTTACCCACACCACCACATCTGTCCCTAATCCTACCCTTAAACTTACCCATATCATCACACCTGTCCCTAACCCTACCCTTAAACTTACCCATATCATCACACCTGTCCCTAACTCTACCCTTAAACTTACCCATATCATCACACCTGTCCCTAACTCTACCCTTAAACTTACCCATATCATCACACCTGTCCCTAACCCTACCCTTAAACTTACCCACACCACCACACCTGTTCCTAACTCTACCCTTAAACTTACCCACACCACCACACCTGTCCCTAACCCTACCCTTAAACTCACCCACACCACCATACCTGTCCCTAACCCTACCCTTAAACTTACCCACACCACCACACCTGTCCTTAACTCTACCCTTAAACTTACCCACACCACCACACCTGTCCTTAACTCTACCCTTAAACTTACCCACACCACCACACCTGTCCTTAACTCTACCCTTAAACTTACCCATATCATCACACCTGTCTCTAACCCTACCCTTAAACTTACCCACACCACCACATCTGTCCCTAATCCTACCCTTAAACTTACCCATATCATCACACCTGTCCCTAACCCTACCCTTAAACTTACCCATATCATCACACCTGTCCCTAACTCTACCCTTAAACTTACCCATATCATCACACCTGTCCCTAACTCTACCCTTAAACTTACCCATATCATCACACCTGTCCCTAACCCTACCCTTAAACTTACCCACACCACCACACCTGTCCCTAACCCTACCCTTAAACTTACCCACACCACCACACGTGTCCCAAACCCTACCCTTAAACTTACCCACACCACCACACCTGTCCCTAACTCTACCCTTAAACTTACCCACACCACCACACCTGTCCCTAACCCTACCCTTAAACTTACCCACACCACCACACCTGTCCCTAACCCTACCCTTAAACTTACCCATACCACCACACCTGTCCCTAACCCTACCCTTAAACTTATCCACATCACCACACCTGTCCCTAACCCTACCCTTAAACTTACCCATACCACCACACC
Organism: Gobio occitaniae; assembly: GCA_033150135.1. Classification (NCBI taxonomy): domain Eukaryota; kingdom Metazoa; phylum Chordata; class Actinopteri; order Cypriniformes; family Gobionidae; genus Gobio; species Gobio occitaniae. Next base: position 3,966 of record JARQWZ010002236.1, on the reverse strand, counting down.
TGTCCCTAACCCTACCCTTAAACTTATCCACACCACCACACCTGTCCCTAACCCTACCCTTAAACTTACCCATACCACCACACCTGTCCCTAACCCTACCCTTAAACTTACCCACACCACCACACCTGTCCCTAACCCTACCCTTAAACTTATCCACACCACCACACCTGTCCCAAACCCTACCCTTAAACTTACCCACACCACCACACCTGTCCCTAACCCTACCCTTAAACTTACCCACACCACCACATCTGTCCCTAACCCTACCCTTAAACTTACCCACACCACCACACCTGTCCCTAACCCTACCCTTAAACTTACCCACACCACCACACCTGTCCCTAACTCTACCCTTAAACTTACCCACACCACCACACCTGTCCCTAACTCTACCCTTAAACTTACCCATATCATCACACCTGTCCCTAACCCTACCCTTAAACTTACCCTCACCACCACACCTGTCCCTAACCCTACCCTTAAACTTACCCACACCTGTCCCTAATTCTACCCTTAAACTTACCCATATCATCACACCTGTCCCTAACCCTACCCTTAAACTTACCCACACCACCACACCTGTCCCTAACTCTACCCTTAAACTTACCCATACCACCACACCTGTCCCTAACCCTACCCTTATCCCACCTCAATATCAGAAAAGGTATTTTGCAATACAATTTGAACACAGTAAGTACATTGTACTTATTTTTTGATGTAAGTACATAGTACTTAAGGCCACCTAATATAAAGTGGGGCCAAATAAACACATAGCAAAACTAGTTGTGCAGTGTCCCCACCACTTTTAAAAGCAAAGTTACGCCATTGGTCTTGATGTAAGAATGTTTATATATTTGTGCTGTAAAACAACAGAAACACTGAGGAAGAGGGTGATCTTTGCAGTGTTACTGCAAGAGCTGAATGTGTTTCCGCACCTGCATGTTGCGCGTGGGTCTGTGGGAGCAGCCGTCTCTCAGCAGGTACGGCTGGACGGGCGAGGAGGGCGGAGGGCTGCAGGGTTTGGGGACGGGCGAGTCTTGAGGAGAACACTGAGGGCTCAGGAAGGCGGATGGAGGCAGCTCGAGGCAGGTCAGCTCGCACCCGCCCTTCATCTGCTTGGAGGACAGCGGGCAGCTGGAGGACACGTGTTCCTGCTTCACCGACACGCCGTAGAACTGCTGCATGTGCGGCGGAGGCTGAAGGTGCATCACGTGCTGCGGTGGAGCGGGGCAGTCGCGCTTCCTCTTGTGCAACTGTAGCCGCAGCTCCTCCACCTGCCTCTGCTCCTGGTGCAGCTTCCACGTCAGCTCCTCGATCACCTTCTGCTTCTCCACCAGCATCTTGTCCTTCTCCGCGTCCAGGCCGTCGTCCGGCGAGGGCTGCAGGCCGAACTGCGGAGAGGACATGGGGACGTCGCTGAAGCTGTCGGGCAGCGAGCCGCTGACGGAGAGGTCGGAGGAGGCGGGCGAGATGGGTGGAGTGGAGCCGCTGCTGCAGAAGGGATAGAACGCCGGCGACTGATAGGACGACAGCGACCCGGTGGGCGTCACGGGGAAGGTGGAGGTGCTGACGTCTCCAGAGCTGGAAGGAGAAGCACAGCTGGAGTCTCTAAAGGGCCGCAGCCGTTCGATGAGGGCCGTCTTGGTGCCCGACACGGGCAGGCCGCGGATGCGCAGTTGCTGCCGCAGCTCGGATACCTGTCAGAGTAGTGGAAAATAAAGTCAGAGTTGTGGAAAATAAAGTCAGAGTTGTGGAAAATAAAGTCAGAGTTGTGGAAAATATAGTCAGAGTTGTGGAAAATATAGTCAGAGTTGTGGAAAATAAAGTCAGAGTTGTGGGAAAATAAAGTCAGAGTTGTGGAAAATAAAGTCAGAGTTGAAAAAAATTAAGTCAGAGCTGCGAGATATAGTCAGCGTTGTGGAAAATAAAGTCAGTGTTGTGGAAAATAAAGTCAGAGTTGAAAAAAATAAAGTCAGAGTTGTGGAAAATATAGTCAAAGTTACGAAAAATAAAGTCAGAGTTGTGGAAAATAAAGTCACAGTTATGGAAAATAAAGTCAGAGTTGAAAAAAATTAAGTCAGAGCTGCGAGATATAGTCAGAGTAGCGAAAAATAAAGTCAGAGTTGTGGAAAACAAATTCAGAGTTGTGGAAAATATATAGTCAGAGTTGTGGAAAATAAAGTCAGAGTTGCGAGATATAGTCAAAGTTACGAAAAATAAAGTCAGAGTTGTGGAAAATATATAGTCAGAGTTGTGGAAAATAAAGTCAGAGTTGCGAGATATAGTCAAAGTTACGAAAAATAAAGTCAGAGTTGTGGAAAATAAAGTCAGAGTTGTGGAAAATATATAGTCAGAGTTGTGGAAAATAAAGTCAGAGTTGCGAGATATAGTCAAAGTTACGAAAAATAAAGTCAGAGTTGTGGAAAATAAAGTCAGAGTTGTGGAAAATATATAGTCAGAGTTGTGGAACATAATGTCATAGTTGTGAGATATAGTCAAAGTTACGAAAAATAAAGTCAGAGTTGTGGAAAATAAAGTCAGAGTTGTGAAATATAGTTAGAGTTGTGGAAAATAAAGTAAGAGTTGTGAAAAAATAAAGTCAGAGTTGTGGAAAATAAAGTCAGAGTTGTGAGATATAAAAACAGAGTTGCGAAAAATAAAGTCAGAGTTGTGGAAAATAAAGTCAGAGTTGTGAAAAATAAAGTCAGAGTTGTGAGATATAAAGTCAGAGTTGCGAAAAATAAAGTCAGAGTTGTGAGATATAAAAACAGAGTTGCGAAAAATAAAGTCAGAGTTGTGGAAAATAAAGTCAGAGTTGTGAGATATAAAAACAGAGTTGCAAAAAATAAAGTCAGAGTTGTGAGATATAAAAACAGAGTTGTGGAAAATAAAGTCAGAGTTGTGAGATATAAAAACAGAGTTGCGAAAAATAAAGTCAGAGTTGTGGAAAATAAAGTCAGAGTTGTGGAAAATAAAGTCAGAGTTGTGAGATATAAAAACAGAGTTGCGAAAAATAAAGTCAGAGTTGTGGAAAATAAAGTCAGAGTTGTGAAAAATAAAGTCAGAGTTGTGAGATATAAAGTCAGAGTTGCGAAAAATAAAGTCAGAGTTGTGAGATATAAAAACAGAGTTGCGAAAAATAAAGTCAGAGTTGTGGAAAATAAAGTCAGAGTTGTGGAAAATAAAGTCAGAGTTGTGAGATATAAAAACAGAGTTGCGAAAAATAAAGTCAGAGTTGTGGAAAATAAAGTCAGAGTTGTGAAAAATAAAGTCAGAGTTGTGAGATATAAAGTCAGAGTTGCGAAAAATAAAGTCAGAGTTGTGAGATATAAAAACAGAGTTGCGAAAAATAAAGTCAGAGTTGTGGAAAATAAAGTCAGAGTTGTGAGATATAAAGTCAGAGTTGCGAAAAATAAAGTCAGAGTTGTGGAAAATAAAGCCAGAGTTGTGGAAAATAAAGTCAGAGTTGTGAAAAATAAAGTCAGAGTTGTGAGATATAAAGTCAGAGTTGCGAAAAATAAAGTCAGAGTTGTGGAAAATAAAGTCAGAGTTGTGGAAAATAAAGTCAGAGTTATGAAAAATAAAGTTCCACAACTCGGACACCTGTCAGGAGACACACACTGCGTCACACCAATAGCCGGAGTGATTTAAACGGGCGAGCCGTGGGTGATTTAAACGGGCGAGCCGTGGGTGATTTAAACGGGCGAGGGTCATCATCAGACCTGTGAGAGAGACGTACCTTCAGGTCGTCCAGGTTGGCGGGCAGAGGCGCGGGTCGGACGGGGCTGATGGAGCTGATGGAGCTGATGGAGGACGGACTGCAGTAGCTGCTCTTCACTGGAGACGACGAGCTGCTGCTATTGGCTGCTGAAGCACAGGACACCTGCGGCTCGCCGGGCGGCCTGATACACACACACACACACACATCAGTCAGAGATCAGGAAACTACTCAACATTATGCTTCTC